>VZRW01000888.1:0-42216 GCA_013398125.1 Aegotheles bennettii | reverse complement strand
GGGAGGGGGCGGCCCACCCAAACCGGAGGTGACTCTATGGGAAAGCTTCGGGAAGAGAAGGTGCGGGGAGAACCCCGCGGTTGTCCGGCCCGGGCTGCTCCTTTTCCCCGGCGTTCTGCACCGAGGGGTAGCTCCCAGGGCACCGGGCAGCCCCACCGTTCCTCTCCCCGAGAGCGCTAACGGAGCCTTTCAGTCGTCCTGGAGTTTTAGAGAGGTGCGAAGGGAGGCAGAAGGTTGCAAACTCCCCTCTTTTCCGCACCCTAAAACTTTGTTTTATTCGCCACTTGTGGTCCTGCAACGGAGAGACGTGTGTGCAGAAAGCCCAGCTCCCACACAGCCAAAAGCTGCGGTCCTGAGCTCCCAAGCCCCCCCTTCCCACCTCCCGTAGGTGCCCGTGTCGGTAGCTCATTCAACGTTGTGCTGGAAAATGAGGCGAAATGGTTATAAGCAAGCCCTGCTATAGTGCGTTTCTTTTGCAACAGTAGCCTGTCCCCAAGTCCCCCAGGTTGGCAAGCGGGTCCCTGGTGTCCGTTTGATGCCGGGGCGGCGGTGCCAGCGCAGGGCGGGCAGGGCGGAGATGCCGCTGTGCCCAGCGGCGGCACGCACGGAGCTTCTGTGCGCTCGCCGTGTCGTGTGGAGAGGCTGGCTGCAAGCCACCTCTGGGCTGTTTGCTCTGCTCCGTGAAGTGACATTAGTTAGGAAAGGAAGACTTTTTAAAAGACCATTTATTTGTAGTGTGGCCTTTATTATTATTTATACTTTCATGCATTTAAAGCCATAATCATATCTGTAGTTCTGATGGCAACATCTACCTGTAAAAACCCATCCTGCATCCTACCACGCAGAGTTCACTGTGTAATCTTGTAGTCCAGACCAGAGAATTTCAAGCTTGACAACATGTTAAATTAATGTGTGGTCATAACATGGAAGTGTCTTTATGTTTTTCTGTTGTATGTATCGAAGGTAATCGTGAACAACAACTCCAAAAAGTTGTTTGCAACTTTATGGCAACCCTTAGCTGCTGGAAAGTCACATTGTGGTTTCAGACCTGGCACAGCTATCACTCCCTCTCTGTCTCATCTCATGCATTTAAATTAACTGCATGCTGAAAAAATAGATGTTTGGGATAGTGTTGATTTCCAAGTTGCTGGCAGCCTTATGATTTAAGTTAAAACCTGGACTCAGGGCTCAAGCACAGTATTAGGCTCTTAGTAACATTTGTAAAGTTTTCTGGTTGTGGGGAAGAAAAGTGTGCAGTTTGAAAGAAAAAATTTGGCCATGACAGCTGGGCATTTTGCTGAGTGTTGAAATACAGAAAACCAAACTGCTTCAGAAGAACATGTGCACATTAAAAATAGATGTTTAGATCATTAACTATCAAAGTATGACTGAGAATGTAGTTCTACCATTTTGATTTTTTCCATGTAGCACACTGCTTTAGAAGAACAGAAACTTTATGTTGTTGAGCAAGCTTCTGTGTTTGAATTATGCTTTTGGCTTGTATGCAGCATTTCTGCATTTTCAACACTGTAAATAATATTGACTGAATTGATGAGATGCGGTCTTAGCTGGAGAAGCCGTATGAGATCTGCCCTTCCTAAGTGGTAGCCTCCTCTATACAGGCCCAAGAGCAGTTCAGTAGAAGGTTCGATCTTTCAGATCCTCCCTGTCTGTCTCTTGCACATGTGTGCGTGCACACACACATACACACACACACTCTTTAATGTGTTCTTTCAAGATGTTCCACAACTAAAGGGAAGCTAACGGCATGATTTTAGTACCAATACAAACACCTTTTCCTGTCCACTTCTACAGGATGAATCAATGTAATTAGTTTGCAGATCTCACTATTGTCTGCATACAGAAGGAGATAGGTGCACTAGGACAAAGAAGTCAGGAGACACCATACCACCCTCTCCCATGCTCCAGAAAACTAAATCTCCCCCATGGTGCCCTTGGTGGCTGGAAATTTTGCAGAAATCTGGGCTATAACACCAAGGCTTGCATTTTGCTTAGCAAGCGAAAGCTCAGAAATCCAGGTTGCATCCCAACTGAGCTGGGGGTGAAAGGGTGGGTGAGTGCTGCTTCCCTTGTCTGTGCATCCAGATTTCTGTTCCATGGGCTTCAAGGTATGCTTCATCCCTATATGAAATGTTCACTTGGGACATGCCCTGGGAAAATGAGCTTTTCTCAGTATGGATTTAGCACCTGTTCCTTACTCAGGCCACTAAAATAAATTATTAGTGAGGAAGTAGTGAGGGTGTCAGAGGTAAACCTTTTAGTTTCAGTGAGAATCTAGGCATAGGGTTCAAAGGTAAGGATGACCAAATACCTGTGAACTTCAGCACTGAGGGAAGCAATGATTTTGGAGCCATTTTGAACAAAAAGTCTGGTCTAGATAGTTGATCTTTAACTGACTGTTAATATGAGATCTTACAAAAGCATCTTTCTGTTTGTCTCAAGTTTGACCCAAAATCAGAAGATTTGGGGCATGGCTTTATTCTCTTTTGAGGTTCTGGCCTCAGTTCTTCTCTAGCAGAGCAAGACCTGCTCAAGTCTCTCAGATCATTTCACAAGCACTTTACAACAGCCATTTGCAGGAGATAATGTTAATTCTTGTTCTCATCTGAGAGTCTAGAGAACGGAGATAGAGTTCAAATGACCTATACAAAATACACAGTAAACTAGCATAGAAATGAGACAGGGAAACAAATTATTTGCTCCAGTCTCAGGATTAAATTGCCTTTCCTTAACTCACAGCAACTGTTAAGAAATGCATGGGCCATTCCTCTTGCAATAACTAGAAAAAGGCAGATACGCTTTTTATGCTTCTTTCTGATGCAAGTGGTATTAAATATGCATCGTAGCTCAGTTACCTTAGATAACTGAGCAGAAATTCATCTATCTTCCACTTGAAATTCTGTTCCCAAATGCAGCATCTGAATATTCTTTCTTTTGTTTTCTACTTTTTGGAGAGGTTGAAGGTTTTTTGCTTTTGTTTTTAGAGAAGAATCTTGTTAGCATTCCTTAGAAACTCATTAAAATGCTTCCCTTTTGGCTTATTCTCCTAATTTATTAATACCACAAATAACTTTTCTTTGGTGACCCACTTTCATAGGTATCTGAACATCCAGCAATATTGTAACTCATCAGGAAGGCAGTGTAGACTAATAAATAGCATCTCCAGATGGAGAGGAAAATCAAGACAATTCTTTCTCTGCCACAGAGTTCTACACACCACACATACAGAAAATAATACTCTATTCCACAGCTTACTTGGCACCTTTAGACAAGAAAAAAAAAAGCATTTTATTGATTGCATGATTGATTTAAAGGTCAGAATTAAGGATTGCACCTATTCTCCTGGCTGAATTATTTTTTATCCTGTGTCCACAGTGGAAATACTGCTCTTTGCATGAATATAAATGGAAATATTGGTTTGTGTGAGTGTTCAAACAAATAGACTTTCTCTTATAGCTCCCACAGCAACCTCCCAACACTGGTATCAAAACCTTTAGGGTTTGACTAAGATACTGTTTTTTATTGAACTATCTACCTGCTTTGTGAAAAGTACAGATTTGCTTAGGAAAAGAGGATACCCACTAATTTAATGAGTATGATGATCAACAGGCTGCTGGATGTGGTAGGGCCGTACAGACTCTTAAGTCAGGCCGAGGTCAGCTAGCATAGAAGAATACACTTATTTTCCTATTTATTTCAAAAGATACAGAGGTTGCTTTTTGTGAACTGAAGCTGTACAGACAGCCTTATCACAGGGGGTGATTAATCACCTTGTGTCCTGCAGACGCTCAAACACTGGTCATGTTTTAAGGGCGGTCTGCTCTGAGAGTGCAGTCTGTGGTTGTCCCAGCCCAAGCACACTCAGCATTGCTGCCTTCTCTCCAAAGTCTTCTGGTTAGCAAACCCTAACAAGAGAGCATAAAGCTTATTTGGTGAATTCTGATGAAGCTTTGTTTTCCTTTTCAGTAAGTGTGGACGTCTGTGTAAGTGTGAGAACATCATGGTGGCGTTTAAAGGAGTCTGGACTCAGCCCTTCTGGAAAGCTGTTTCAGCAGAATTTTTGGCCATGCTCATTTTTGTCCTCCTCAGCCTTGGCTCCACAATCAACTGGGGTGGAGCAGAGAAGCCCCTGCCTGTAGACATGGTCCTTATCTCCCTCTGCTTTGGACTCAGCATCGCAACCATGGTGCAGTGCTTTGGACACATCAGTGGAGGCCACATTAACCCTGCTGTGACCGTGGCTATGGTCTGCACGAGGAAGATCAGCCTCGCCAAGTCAGTCTTCTACATTCTTGCCCAGTGCCTGGGAGCCATTGTGGGCGCAGGCATCCTTTACCTTGTCACACCACCAAGCGTGGTGGGAGGCCTGGGAGTCACAGCGGTAAACACTTCTCCGGCTCTTAAACTAGACTAGCTTAGAGCTTAAGAAAATATAATCAGTGTCATGCAGAATAAAAAGAACTCAAGTAGAGATTTTAAGAGCTTGCTGGTTTTGCCAGCTGTGATTCAAAATGAAGTGATGTCACTGGTTCAGTAGCTTTAGCAATTGAATTTTCTGTTGCAATTGGACATTTACAGCATCTAAACAGGGCTTAAAGTTCTCCCCAGGTCAGGTTTATGCAGTGTAATATCTATAGCTGTTCTCTTTGTAGAAGTTCTATTTCCTAGATCTTCCCCGAATTTGATGACAGCAGGTAATGTTAATTTACATACAAAATTTAAATAATATATGCATGAAACACCATTTTTATATGGGCTGGGGAGGGGGAAATTAATTCTGTGCCATTATGGTGGGGACTGAAAAAACATCAATTTAAAATGACATACTTTTGAAATAGATTGTGGCTTAGATTTCAGCTTTGTTCTGAACTAATAAGGAATGCCATCAGTTAGCCCTGTTGCAGGACTTATTAAAAATGCACTTGAGCCGCACACTGCTTAATTTTTAATTGAAATTTAAATTAATTAAGTCAGGTCTAATTAATGAATTTATAATTGAATAGTAAATTACAGTGCTCCCAAGAAAAAAATGGTGAAGAGGAAGTGCAGCATTTGCAAATCCCTGTGTAAAAATAAACTATATTTCTGCAGTCTAACTTTGAAGTTCTTGCTGGATATTACTGTTAAGCCTTCTGTTCTCAGTCCAGCAATAATTTTCCATTGCTCTCAAAATAAAAAATAAAGAAGGGAGAAAACTGGGGGGGGGGACCTGTACCTCTAAATCTCATTGTCTGTCTTTCACTGTGTACCGTTCAGAAATACCTTTCATTGAAATACAATTAATGTATGGCTTTCTGATTTACAAAATCACCTTTTTTTTCATTTCCAGTGTTTCTTTCCCTTCTTCCAGGTACATGGGGATCTTTCCGCTGGCCATGGACTCCTGGTGGAGTTGATAATTACATTCCAGCTGGTTTTTACTATTTTTGCCAGCTGTGATTCAAAACGAAGTGATGTCACTGGTTCAGTAGCTTTAGCAATTGAATTTTCTGTTGCAATTGGACATTTATTTGCTGTAAGTTAATGGTTTCTCTTTAAAAACAAGACCCCTTGTCCCTCTATGACTACTTCAGAAGTTAATGGAAACTTCTGTGGCCTTTATAGCTGCTATATTCCTTATGGATCCACACCGAAACCCTTTGGAGTGGCAAGAGGGTCCCCTTGGGTAGGGTGTTGCATTGGAGGTTTTCTGCCTGTTGATGTGATGACTTTGTTAGATTTACGATAAGGCTCAGGAGAGTGACAATACTTGCTGTCAAGATTAGAAGCCATGCAAAATCAGGGTGTCCCTATAGTGTAAGGATTAGCAGAAATTGAATATCTTCAAGACTTCAATAACAGATAACATTTTGTCTCTGCTTTAGATCAATTACACTGGTGCCAGTATGAACCCTGCTCGATCATTTGGACCTGCTGTCATCATGGGGAAATGGGAAAACCAATGGGTAACTCAGCTTCCATGCTCCCTTCACCATAGCGACTAAGAACTATCAGGATTTTTCATATATAATTTGCCTTTAGTTATCTATCCCAGTACGTCCCATAGGGACCATCAGTGAAGAAGACAGGTGTTGACCTTCCACAAGCTTAGGTATTATTATACTGCTTGACCAGGACTGCAGTGCAGTAAGCAGCGCTCTGGAACAGCGATTTGCTATTCAGGGGCTGTTTTGTGGAGGTAGTAGCTAGGGTAGAAGGGAAATTGTACCAAAAAATTGAAACAAAAAAGCTATCCAGCAAGACTGAAAGAATTGAACTACTAGAAAGAAAAATCCTCCAAGGCAGATTGCAAACCCCCCGGTCATGCTGGTGAAAAGTTGTGGAAGTAATTCTGTCGGCTTCACATTTCACCTGGTTGTGCGGCAAACTGGGGCAGATGTATAAAATGAGAGCAAGGACCCTCTGTGGTCTGATTCCTGGGGGAGAACCTGCCTCAGCAACTGCTCACAGTGGGAGGTGAAGGGGTTGCAGTCTGGTCCTTGCAGATCACACCAGATGTTAACCTCTTTGATTTGAAAGCATCAGCTTAACTAGGAGCATTGCGCAGGAAACAATTTGATAAGCAGATTGTGAATGATGCAGTCGTTTCCTATAACATCCCACCATTAGACTTTTTAAAAACAAATTCACATTGTATAAGGGAGAGACGGACTGCAGCTCTGCCTCGCCTTACTAAGGACAGAGAAGGACTTCTAGGGACAGTTTTAATACTAACTGTAAGAGCTGCATATTACAGTGCATATAAGGATTTTCTTGATTTTTTAAAGTATGAAGCCCACATTGCACCCACTGCAGCTAATAACAGAAATAGCATTGTCTTCAGACCCTAAGGCTCCAATTCTGCAAACACGATACCATGTGTATCTTTGTTCCCAAGAGTTATCCTGTTGAGGCAGATTTACCCAGTTATCAGTGAATAGCTTGTTCACATGAAAAACTGCTGTCGTTTTTCACAAGATTAATTATCCATACTCTGAGGAGGCCTGTAATTTATAACTAAAGCTGTAAACAATAAACAATTGTATCACGGAGAAACTTTTAGGAAAAACTTAGCTACAGTCCTGGGCAGTTGGAAAGATGGTCTTTTCTCCTCCTCCAGTGCAGTGGCATTGGTATGTCTCTGACAGAAGCCCATGGGCTTCTGCACTTACTATGCTACAGAACTACTACCTATCATGCTGAAATAGATAGGTACTCTGCGAAGTTGTGTGTCTCAGTTGTATTTGCTTATTCAAATTAGATAATCAGGTAGCTGACTACCTGTTGGATTCTGTGGGATCAGATGCTAAATTTGGATTATTTTGGAAATGTGAATCTGAAATACTGAAGTAGAACTGTTTGTATGTACACTAGGGAAGTGTACGTACACTAGGAATGGTTTTGTTTCCTTAGAAGTTCATTGTCACCTAGGGTGAAAATGCAAAAAGAAAATCAGTTTTCTGCATTGGTGTTGATTTTGAGCTAGTACAGAACTAATTTTCTCTTCAGTAATTCTACTTTTCAGTTAAGTCTCTTCTAAGTGACTGCATTTTCTGAAAGGAGTAGCATGTTTTTTGGACAGTGTCTGTTTCTAGGACTGATAATGCTCGATGTTTATAGTTATTGCAGAGGTAATGGTATGAGTGGTATGCAGGAAGGACTCTTGCTTATACTTACTCCTATTGAAACCAAGGTCACTGTTTGGTTCTGCTAAACTTCTTATGCACTGGAAATGAAAGGCCATAAAAGAATCACACCTGCAACCCTCCTGCAGGGAGGAGTGAATCGGACAGGTGACCCAAAACTGACCAAAGTATTCCATCTCATACGCATCATACTCAGTATAATGCTGAGGGATCACAAGGATCAAGCTCTCTTCTTCCATGGCTGGCATAGTGGGAGGACTCTGTCCATTCTTTTACCTTCAATTCTGATCCATGCATCCCTAAATCCATGCATTCATCTTGCAAGCAGTCCATGTAGGTTGTCTACAGCTGGCAATAATGGTGAAAATTTAGAAGAGGCCTCTTGGAAAGAGTTGAATCAATAAAACTTCACAAAATTGTTTCTCTTCAAAGATGTGGCCCCGCTTCTCAGTCATCTTATCCCTACTAGTTCAAAAGCAAAGCTATGTCAAAGCAACTATGTGTTGTATGTGACTACAGAGCTGTATTTGACAAGCCATACATAACTCCACCAGGATCTGTGGCCTTTCTTTTTCTCAATAAATGTTATAGCTATAGTTGATGAAACTAAGGATGATGAAGAACCTGTCGTTTCTTGTTTTTAGACAAAGTTTGAAAAAATAAATTACATCTCCTATAAAGAGAGGGGAAAAAAGTTACTTCCTATTAACACAAGGTGAGGCAGCCAGAAAGGATGCCTATGTGTCTGTCCATGGGAGGTGTCTATACCTTCACTGCCACTCAACTGGTCTGCTTGAGAAGATGGCTAATCAGACATACAGAGTGAAATCTTTTTCAGGCATCAGGGAAGCAGTAACTGTACCTCAGTGATGTATCAGCGTAGGACCCTCTACTCTGTTCTCTGGGGTCCACTGACTGGTGAGTCCCTAAATGCTGGCCCGAGAGGAGTTTTTAGGGGAGGGCTGCACCCACAAATATGAGGTGGTTTAGATGACTGGATTCAAAGTGACTAGGGAGAATTTCTGAAGGGGATGAAATATATGTGAGAGAGAGACTAGGAACAGACAGAAAGAAAAAAGAAAAGTGACAAAAGACTAATGCTATTGACTGCCTAAGAGACTGCCTTTTGACCAACTTCATATGTGATTTTAGAGGTCTCTTAATCCCTGAGCTTCAGGTCACCATCTGCAGAACCTATAGTAGTTACACTTCTCTGCCTCATAAACTGGTATGGTGGCAGATTTCATCCCAGTTCATGAAAGACAGGGAACTATGTGACCATGCATTTCTGGAAAGCAAAGTTGATTTGAACGACTGGGCCAAGATATTTTGCCAAAAGTTTTCTGGGTGAAGTCTGTAGTGATGTGCTTTTCTCTGAGACCCTGGTTTCTTTATTTACTTTAGAGCTTAATGCCTGTCTTTTTTTCCCACCTCTTTTTGCAGGTATATTGGGTGGGACCAATAATAGGAGCAGTCCTTGCTGGTGCTCTTTATGAGTACGTCTATTGCCCAGACATTGAACTCAAGCGCCGGTTTAAAGATGTCTTCAGTAAGGCTACCCAGCCATCCAAAGGGAAATACATTGAAGTGGATGATAACAGGAGCCACGTAGAAACCGATGACCTGATCCTGAAGCCTGGCATAGTTCATGTGATTGATATTGACAGGGGTGAGGACAAGAAAGGAAGAGATCCGTCCAGCGAGGTGTTGTCTTCGGTATGACTAGCAAGAAGCACTGAAAGCAGAGAGCAGCCTACTAGCCTGTCCACAGATATCCTTCCACCTATTAAAGAAACAGATCTCCTCTAAACTGAGCATCTACCATTTTTTAGCAGGTATGGTGCAGGCAGTAGTGTGGTAGTGGTGTCACCAAACCATACGCCTACTCAGTTGTAATATTAGGACTTTGTTAAAATTAGGATTCCCCATCTATTATTCCAAATTAAGAGTTGTTCCTACTATTTTCCTTTCCTTCTTTCTGGAACAATCCCAAAATCAAAAGAAAAAAATAAAATTAAAGTATTCTCCTTTAATAAATCAGTCAATAATGAGATGAAGATAGAGATGTTTAACATTCAGATTGACAGTAAGGATGTATCAGGAAATGCCTATAGACATGAAGACCTACTTATCAGATTGTTCTTCTAACACTTAATTGGCTGTTGTCAGCTCTGATTAGAATATCTTCTCCATTAAGCATTCTCTGCGAGGTTCAGGGACAGCATCAACAGTATTTAAGAGTTTTATCCACAGTCAAGCACAGGAGTATTGTTTCCACTCACATATATCACTATTGCCTTGCAAACTACCTCTGAAAAAATACTACTTTAATAGGTTTAAAAAAAACCCATCAAATTTCACTCATGTGATTTGCAATATAAAAATATTATCTTCATCCCTTCTTGGGAGTAAATACACTGAAGTTGAATGTTGAAGTCTACTGTAATAATGCTGCAAAGCATTTGACTCTACTTCATGGTCCCTCTTCTCACTGTCTATCTGATGAAACTTTCTTCTGGGGTTTGACTATTGACCATTTAGTGTTAGCAGACTCTCAAGGTCATGCAAAGAATGTAAAGGCTTTCCTGTTACTTTATAATTCATATAAGACATATCAGAAGAAAAGAAGGCTTATCTGTTTTCAGTGCACTTATTCAAATACACATTTCTGTGCTAATTTATGTAAACTAAAGGTTTAAATTACTTACCTACTTTCTTACAAGATGGTTGGAGATACGGGGTTTTTAATTTATTAGTAATGTAGAGGGTTTTTAACTTTTAACTGTATTGAAACACCAATTGGGGAATATTTTTTTATAACGGATGATAAAAATATGACTGCTGCTGGCTTTTTGTTGTAACTGATGCCTAACTATTTGAAGAGGATCCATGCTGTTGCCAGTGTTCATATAGTCTTAATTACACCCCTGGCAAAGGATTCTTTATCTGTTGTGAGAAAAGATGCAAGCACTTGCAGTGTTTTTTAGGGGGAAAGGGACCTGAAATATGTTCAGTAATCAGTCTTCCCCTTATAGAGATGTTTTGACAGACATAATCACCCCAGCAGAACATTTCTGCAACGCTGTTACTGACTTACTGCTTTTGTTTCTGATCAGTGGCTTTGAGTTTTACAATATGCAGCTGCAGAGCAGTCAGGAGCATGGTGTTATTACCGTAATTATATAGTTTTTATTTTGAAATTGAAAAGCTACTCCTGCCTGTTTAGCAACAAGAGAGGGAAAAAAGCATTAGTCCTGACTGTGGGCTGTAATAGCCTTGTCTGTTCTTTGACATACTCTACACGCAATCTTTATTACAGGGAATTAAATGTTTCTAATGAGATAATAAACCACTGCTACCCTCAAATCTGTGCACTGTGATCCAAGGGCAGTTCTACTATCCCAACTCACAGCACTGCATAGTCCCAGCATGTCCTACCATGTTAATTTTCCTAGTTTCACACTTTTCTTGTCTTAAGCCCTATTACCATGGTGTGTTGAACTCCCTGTGTTGAGCATGAGATTCATGGCTCCTTCATGCATGTGCAGTTGGACCGTGATCTCTCCCTTGTTCCACCCAGGCACAGCACATAGCATATTCAGGCACAGGACAGGGCCTCCTTGGGTGCCCCAGCAACAGCCCTGCTCCCGCTGCATGATCTCTCTCACCAGACACACTCCTTGTGACATGCCTGTTGCAGCATCACAGCAGCAGCTGTCTGTGGAGTCTGGTAAACCAGGTGATATTTGTCCTTAGCTGTGCCCCGACACAGTGACAGCATCATGGTTTAAGGGCATGAGCATGGTTAGGGGCCTGCAAGGGACAATGTCAAATCGCAGATAAGAGCTCCTTCACACAGCAAGGACTAAGTCTCCTGGAGAAGAGCAACATGACTGTGCTGTTTAAGATCCCTGCATACTTGTGCTCAGATGGGTAAATACCAAGCTAAAAAGATTCAGTGAGAAAGATCAAAAATTGTGGTGTTTTGGTTTGTTTTTGTTTTTTGACTAGGCATTTGTTCTGGCTTTTTTTTTTTCTTCAAATACTGTATCTGTTAAAGGGACACTTTGATTAAACCTTTTACATGGCTTAAACAGGTTAGGTAAAGAGTAGTACACATAGCACTGCTAGATTTTTAAGCAAAGGTTCACATTTTTGTACTTAAAGACACTCCTTAGAAACTCTTCATTTGTGAATTTTGCATTATATTATGTTATTTAAATAATAAGCTGTAATTTGTTCCATGCTTAAGGGTCCTTTACACAAATGGCTTGATGCGCAAGTTCCTCAGCCAGCCTGGTTCTGCTGCCAAGGTGAGCATAACACACACATAGCACCGGCCACCTCAGTTAGGAGGATTTTTTCCTTGGAACATTCTCTGTTAATGAAGTGTAGCAAACACTCAGAACCAGTCCCAGGAGAACTCCTCGCTCTAAGAGAGTGTTGGAGACAAGATACTGAGGCTCCTGAAAAGATTAGAGGAAAGAAAGGAAGCTAAACTAAAGAGACCACTAAACAGTAAAGGATGTTGCCATACCTTTGAACATTAGTAGGAAAGCAAAATATGCTAGGTCTGCTCCTGCTCCCACAGAACAAGACTCGTGGAGGAGTTTGTCATTGACTATAGTGGAAATGTTACTGAGCTTTTTCTGGGGACTGATGGCTTGTCTCATGCACTTCACTGTCTTTTTTCCAAAATCATAGTCTTTCAGCAAGATACTTAATTCTAGAAGGAGATGTGTTCAACTTAAGTTTTATGACCCACCCTAAAGTAAGTCCTTAGGAGTGGCCATCACCATAGATGGTTCTGCCCCACCCCAAGACATCACCATTCATGTAAGAAAACGTTACTCTTTAGCATCCCTGAGGACTTGATTTAGCCTTGACCTGCAAGGTTATGTGCTTCTCTAAGTTGTTTTGCAGTGGTATCATCACTGTACAATAGTCACATTTGATTAAAGAATAAACTAAAGGGACCTTTTTATGGTTTGGAAATACTTCTGCCTTAATATGATTTTTAAAATGTACTTTAATACTGTTTGAGTGAGAGTTAAGTTCTAAAGGCCTTCAGCTCTAAATTGCATTTCATAACATAACTTGATGTCCTCTTAAAGTATTTCTTGATTGACATGGGAAATGGTAGATGTCTTTTGTTTATGATGGTGGATGGATATCACAGGAAATCTGCCAGATGTGTCATCATTCTGAGGTCCTAAAAAAAGACATGGAGGAGTCTCTCACTCCTCCATGATGACATGACTGTTTCCAGTGCCATATTTGCACTATAACAAACACATTCAAAATATTTAATCACTGCATTGAAAAAAACAAAGGATGGAGGCTAAGGGTGGTTACACTGAGGCACACAGATACTTTTTGAGGTACTTTTGATAAACTCCGAGGAGTTTATCTGCCAAATTCTAACTATTCTCAGGAAAAAAAAAATCTTGCAGCATGTGAGTTGTTACAAACCTTCTCCTATTGAAGTATTTGGGAGCTGTATCTTTCATTCATTCAGTGGAAGCAGGAGCAAGACTTTGTCTCATGCTGTGTTTAGACTTGCCACATGTATTTGCATATAAGTTTTTCAAATTGTGTTTGATTATTAAAAATGGCCACAGTATCTACTTAGAAAGCTAGGTGACCTTCAGTTTTCTACCTTTCTAGTGCTTGGTGGCAGAGAAGTTGGTGCTGTGCTCTGCAACATTTTATTTTCAGTCTGTGTAACATGTTCAGGATATTATATACCATCCAATATTCTTAATCTAAATAAAATGTGAGAATTTACATTGTGAACCTTTCTTTCAAAGGTGAGAGATGAAAACACCCATGTACATTTTTTTGTATCTCAAATCAACCCATGTGTTTCTGAGTTTCTCAAGGACTTACTAAATAGACTCAACTATTTGTTACCTACATATATGATCTGAATCATACTCTTGCAGTCTGTAATTTAGGACAAATGAAGTAAAGAAGACTATGTACATGGATTTTTCCACAAGACTGCTTATTGTTGAAATGCTTAGTCACTATGATATCAGAACTAATGTTATAGGACTCAAAATTTCCAGATGTAACATTTGGAATAATCTACTGAAAAATACACTATAAAATAATATATGATTATCTGTTTCCCACTTGTGTTCTACTGTATCTCACACTACTGTTACAAATAAATTACCTGTTAAAAAAAAAGGTGTCCTGTAGTCACTGGAAACTTTTAATGTTCCTAAGGCTCAGGACTTAAATATAAGGAAAAAACCCAATCCAGCCAGTAGAACATGTCTAAGAGGAGTCTGGAAGTGTGTGCAACTGAGAATGAACGATTTGCTGTGGAAAAACAATCATCAGTGAAGAGAGGTGATTGTGAAAGAGATTTAATATCTTTATGGAAACAAGCTAAACCAATTAGAGCAAAAATTATGCTGGCATATGTACATCACAAATTTTTGTCAGATGGTTTTAAAACTCATAGGCCAAGTGGAAAGCTAAGGTTCTGAAAAGTGATAGAAGTGACATTGGCATTTCAGAGTCCTTTCTCTGAAATGAGACCAAGCTCCCATGAGGAACTTCAGCAGTGGAAGTTGGGTCCTGTAGCAATTACATTTCTGGTTGTCTGGCTCCTTGCTTGGAGTGCAAAGTTTAGCTCCTAAGACACATATGACACTCATGGAAGTAAATTAGGATCCTGAAAATTATTCATATGAAAACCCATCACCTGAGATAGCATCTAATCAGCAGGAAGAGCTGAGAACAGACTCATACCTGAAACTCATCTGTTGCGGAGGCTTGGCTCTTCCCTTCAACTTCTTTGTATCAAGCTCCAGGGGCATCTCTCAAGAAGCTTGTGTGTGTGTGTGTCTGTGTGCGTGTGTGTGTGTGTGCGTGCGTGTGTGGTATATATCTTACTATACATATGATCTGTACCTTACAGAAAAAGATTCCTAAGAGAATTTAGGCAGAGCTGGTAAAATCATTCTGTGGTCACAAACACATAAGGTAGGAGCCACTTTGACATTTTGGAATGCTTGCAAACAGGAATCTAGGTGTCCGGAGAGTTAGCAAGGCAAACAAGTAGTGAAGTAGCTGTCTCCAGGGTTGAGATGCCGTGAAGTCCTGGGAGGACAGAGAAGCAACAGTGCAGGCAAAGAAGAGCTTTGTAGTGTTCCTCTTACCCAGTGTTTGTTGTCACTGTGGTATCGCTTACAGGATAAAAATGTCCCTTTTGTGTGAGAACGGGAACATAGGCTTGTGGAATCACATGTGAGCCACCAAATGGGAGACGGTGAGCTGTGCTGGGTGAGTGATATCCTTACTCTAAGCTTCAGTGGCAACACTGGCTTCCGCAGCAACAACTGCAAACAGCAACTGTGGCCCAGTTACTTGCTTAAAAAGAGAACTTAGAGTGTAGATATTCTCAATATCAGCTTCCTTTTGAACTCTCCTTTGGCTTTAGACTCCTTTATCTGTTACAGATTGTGGTGTATGGCAAGCACTATAAGCTGCTTTATTTATATCAGACTGATAACTGTTATCTTGGCTATTAATTTCTTTTGACCTTTCTTTCCTCATTAGAAAAGCAATCCTTTAAGTACAAAGCGTGTGGAATAATCTAGTTTAAAAAGCAAACACAAGGTTCTCTTGAAAGGCGAAAGGAACTTCTATTATTTATCTCTCACCTTGCCATGTGTGATAGGCAGAGGCAGATACGTTCTGCAGGTGTGCCTCAGAAACAGTGCCCAGCCTCCCTTCTCCACTCATGCACAACAATGGCTTTCCTATGATGTTTCACCTCAACTTCTCTTTTGATATGAACCTTCATCAAAAGCTCTGGAATTCACAATATGTCTAAAAGTTTGTATTAATAAACTGTATATTCACACACATGTGTGAAAGATGCACAGAGATGCACAACTTTGAACAGCAATTGGATTTACTCCTTCCCAGTGGTGGACAGGATCAGTGAGTAAAGCTGTGGGAGATTGGCTGACATTTGAGGCTGCTGCATGCCCAACTGGAATCCTAAAGACTCAGTCATTTATTTCCACTTAATTCTGAGCCATATGGCTTTCAGCTTGAAAAGAGGTCACTGCTATGTCCTACTGCCATGGTGTCAACTAGGTTCTGCTGCTTTTCTTGCCAAGATCCATTTGACATAAGGTGGTTTTTTTTCCACACTTGAACCATTTCAAAATTGATTACCTTACACATTTTGGAACCTTCTAGCATGAGAAAAAATTTACCATTATCCCACTCTACTTTAGAGCTAGCCCTATTTATTCTGTAGGGATTGTTGCTTTCCTTTAGAACAGAAAAACTGGTAGCTGAAAAGCAGGACATGAGCCAGCAATGTGTGCTTGCAGCTTAGCAAGCCAGTGTGCCCAGCAGGTCAAGGGAGGTGATTCTCCCCCTCTACTCCACTCTACTGAGACCCCACCTGGGCATTCTGTCCACCGCTGGAGCCCTCAGCCCAAGAAAGATATGGACCTGTTGGAACAGGTCCAGAGGAGGGCCACAAAAATGGTCAGAGGGATGAAACCCTGAAGCCTTTCTGAGCAAAGGCTGAGAAAGTTTGGGCTGTTCAGCCTGGAGAAGAGAAGGCTCTGGGAAGAACTTACAGCAGCTTTCCAGTACCTGAAGGGAGTTCATAAGAAAGACGGGGATGAACTTTTTAGCAAGGCCTGTTATGGTAGGACAAAGGGTAACAGTTTTAAACTAAAAAAAGGGTAGATTTAGACTGGACATAAGGAAGAAATTTTTTATGCTTAGGGTGGTGAGACACAGGAACAGGTTGCCCAGAGAGGCGGTTTATGCCCCATCGCTGGAAACATGCATGGTCAGGTTGGGTGGGGCTCTGAGAAACCTGATCTAGTTGAAGATGTTCCTGCTCTATTGCAGAGGGGTTTGGACTAGATGAGTTTTAAAGGTCCCTTCCAACCCAAATTATTCTATGATTCTATAATCTCAGGACATTGGAGATTCATTAATTTTTCCTCAAAAAATTCCTTTGTTGATTCCAGTGATACCTCCACTATTCTGTTCTAGTGCTTTATTACTTCCATTTGCATGGTATGTCAGTGCCTTAACTGCCTAGTTGTCCTACCTTCAGACTAGAATGCACGCTTATTTTGTTTTGTTTTGCTTTGTTCCCTGTTTTTCCAGTTCAATGAGCTCATCAGAGCTGGAATGAGGTTGTTTAGTCTCTAGAGCCTCCTTCTCTGAGATTCTTCAAGCTACTACTGCCCCTTTGGACTTGGAACCACTTTCTCTAGGCAAAAAAAGAATTGCCCCGGACAGGGGCATCTCATCTGCCTTAGCTTGACAGAACTGTACCGTACACAGGCCTCATTTTCATAGAAGAGACAGAGCCAGTTTGCAGCAGCCAAACCCAGTCAAAGACAATTGCAGTAAAGTAAACAGTGTCCCAGCAAAGAAGAACCCATTTTGAAAAAATGGGATTTGGTCTTCTGCAAGTCCCTGAGCTCTGATTTGAAAGAAAAACATCAATAAGAAAACGGCAACAATGGTTGATTGGTTCTGTAAGTTCTGAACATATGCACATGAATATCCAGTAAAAAAAAGCCTAATGATTCATGATTAAACATGACAGAGTAGGGACAAAATGAACTCTAGAGATCAGGAAGATGTACATAGATGTTGGACTCTGCTGTGCTTGCCCATAGGTATCGCTCCAGAGAAACAGCTGCACAGCATCTTCTCAGAGCTGAGTCAGACCAGCTGTGCAGGGTAGGATGTACACAAACACAAATGTTTCAGACACAAGGCTTTTTTTTGGTTTTCTCCCTCCTTCCACAGCTGCCCAGCATACTTCAGATTTACTGGAAGCAAACATTTCTAGGGCATAAATGCAGAGGCTTCTCTAGCCTCAAGAATAAAATATGAGAAAAAAGCTTTGTGTCCTCCAACCTTTTAGCTTTGAAAAATCCCAGCAAATACCATGGAGGGAGCTTTAACAAAGGAGGTCAAAAAGTCTATCTGAATCTCTTTGCATCCTAGTCATTCCTAGAGCTACCCTTGGAGAAGCGATCTATAGGCTAATTTATCACTGTGTAAATAAAATATCCCCTAACTTCTTTTACCACTAGCCTTTCTGAGTAAAAATAAATATCCTTTGGTTGAATGCAGCTGAAGAGCATCTAAGGTTTATATATAGTAGTTATTGCTATTGTGTCTGAGCGGTGAAGAAAAGGTCAAAACAAAAAGATTTTATTCTCTCCCCACTTAGAAAAATTGCTTTGTATGTTTGGTTGTTTCAGTTGTTCTGCATTTTTGGGGAGGGGATGGGGGAGAGATTTGGTCTTATTTCCTCTTAAAGAGCTGTTTCTTTCAGGTTGTTCACAGTTTATTTTGTCTTTTCCACAGGTTGAATCCTCAAATATTTTATGGAATTAGTAGAACAATTCATTTTCTCATCTAGCAAAGTCTTACACTATCCTTTTTATTCTTTTTTTCCTTTGTCAAAAAATGTGACTTGAGGATGCTTTAGCTTTTTTAGATGTTCGATGTCTCTGCTCTGCAGGATCTGATGGCACCTTCCAACACATGGTCTCCCTTTGTCTATATTGCACAGACAGCTGTCCCTTCAGTGGGTTTGGGACCCTATGGGGACTAATAAAGTTTTTACAGTGAAGCTCCAAGCATTTCATTTTCTGATTCAGATTCTTAATTTTCACCTCAGATGTCTTTTTTCATAATAAAACACACACCATTTCCATGAGCTTTATTTCATAATGGACCTATTTTTTTCTTCTGAGTCCAGTCCTTTTTTATCCATTTTCTCAACATTTTGCCAATTATTTAGAATTTATCATTAAAAACTTCATATTTGGGACACTTGTCTAAATATGTCTCCCCTGAGATTCCTTTTCTCCAGACTGAAAAACCCCAGTTCCCTCAGTCACTCCTTGTAAAACTTGTGCTCTGGACCCTTCACCAGCTTCATTGCCCTTCTTTGAACATGCTGCAGCACCTCAAAGTCCTTCTTGTAGTGAGGGGCCTAAAACTGAACGCAGTATTCAAGGTGCAGTCTCACCAGTGCTGAGTACAGAGGGACAATCACTGCCCTATTCCTGTTGGCCACACTATTCCTGATAGAAGCCAGGATGCTGTTGGCCTTCTTGGCCACCTGGGCACACTGCTGGCTCATAGTCAACCATCATAATCCATTGACAAAAATAACCACAGGGATATTTTAAATTTCTTTTTTTACAGACCAGAATTTACTAGTGAGGTAGAGGCCTAAGAGGTCTCTGTCTAACCCAGGCATGGTGAGTTCTGTAGGTCAGCTATTTTTCTTCTACAGACCTACATAGAAACCTGAAGGAAGGATGAGGCCAAAAGTACAATCTTGATCATATACATTTACATTGTGCCTGTGGCTCTCCTGTTCCTCCTTAATGGCAGTAGCAGGGCTGTAAAAACCTGCTTTGTCACAGGTGTGACTCTGGTGAAAGAGAGTGAGCTCCCTTCCTCTTGCTCACCTACTGCCAGGTCTCCTGACTGTAAAGGCTGCAGTGGATGGTCTGATATTATTATGCTGCACCAGATCCACAAATTTGATTTTGAGGACAGATCATTATTTAGTACTTGGGGACATACAACTTTTGTTAAATAAGGGGAAGTGTAGGTTTGTCTTGGCTTGGTTTCTGCTGTCTATTTGGTGAAAATAAGACTAGAAGACCAGATCTGCAGTATCATTGGGAAGGCTTTACAATAATGGGTGTGCCAAATCCAAAATATTACCAGTTGTGTGGTAGGACTCAAAATCACAATATTCTCTTTTTCAAGTCAGACAAGTTTTAAATTAAAAACTTTGTTTGTCTGGGTTTTTAAACCTCATGTGATCATCTATTACAACTGTGAGAACTGGAAATGTCTTGATCTGATACTCCAGGGTATAAGGAACACACCTGGGCTGATAATGAAACGACTTATGAGTAGCAATGATGCTACGCATTTGCATTATCCCTTTCTTTTTAGTGAGGCTGTTGTTCTGTAACAAATGAAGCAGGCAAAGTATCTCCACTGGGAATGATACTGGGATTAAATGCTCTCAGTGCGTTAGGGTGGTTATTCCTCTCACAGCAATGCAGTGGATCTTGAAAAACCTCTGGATGGGGCTAGATCTGTTGATATCAGAAGTCTTGGACTGTATAAGAGGAGGTGGCCCCAGGTGGCGTGGGAGCTGTGTCAGACAATGGTTAACATAAATTGCCAGAGATGCTGCAGTACTGGTGGTGGTGTGCTCAGTGCAGGGCGACCCTGCTAACATAAATTCAAAGAGACTATGGGAAAAATGTTTGTGTTAAGAGAAAAATTTGTTTTAAATATAGATGGTGAAATAAAGATCAAGAAAGTAAGCACTTCAAAAGACATTTCACAGCAGGCAGTATCTTACATAAAGTGTTTCATATTAGGAATTGTACTGTGTTTTAGTAGTTTTTCTTCAATTCCACATCTCAAAGAGTCTCTCAGAACATTCCTTACATGACTCTCAGAGCTTTTCTCAAAATCCAGTTGCAAACCAATCTCATAAGGGAAGCAGGAGTTTATGTTGCTAATTAGTAAGACCAACTCAAAGATGAGCTACAGTCCCAGAGGCAGCAAGAAGTTGTTCCAATATCTGTTAAGAAATGAGATCTCATTTTTCTGGTGGATGTTATCTACTCAGTCAAGCTAATGTATGGAAACAAAGCTATAATATTGTCCTGCCAGGATAAGTCAATATCCTGTCCAGTGACAGCAAAAATAAATCATTCAAATGACAAGATGATGTGTTCTAAGTCTTTGTTACCAGAACTGAAGTTAGCCAGCTGAAGTGTGCTCCACAAAGCAGCCAAGCTCCTTGGAAGAAGCAAACCTCTTGAATCTAGATATCAGTGCTCTGCACTCAAAGGTCTGCAAGCCCTTTTCCCTATCATCAACACAGGCAAAGCTGTGGGATCTTGAGAAGATATTGTCAACATGCATGTTTTCAATGACTGACCTCACAAGCATAGGCACAGTCTGTGCTCACCTACATGGGTTTCTAGCAACTGGTTTTAAGCCATTTCTTGTTATGTAGGCCTTTGCTATGTGCCAAACACTAAAATAGTTCCAGTGCTCATAGGAGGGGCAGTTACTGCTAAGGGACTTCAGCATATAGTTGGATGCTTACAGAGATTTAGTGGGAGCAGATTTGGGTATCTGTGTCCTGTTCCTTCACTTTTCTCTGTACTACCTGGAAAAGAGCAGGTGAGTGCTCCTTGATGTACCAAGCTGATAGAGTTTACACTGGTATGTTTGAAGACCATTCATGTGATCAGTCCTAGGAGCTCTGCTCAGGAGGTAACAAAGGGATAACATGTCAGCGATGTCCAGTAACTTGCAGACTCTTTTTCAAGTGATGTCTGACCATTCCCACAGTCCAATGGATAGAAAGGCAAAACGCAGTGTGTGCTAAGAGCATGCAATGTCTGTAAGTAGTTAATGTTATCCAAGTATTTTTAGGCAACTCCTGGTAGAGAACTCTAGTGTTTTAATACCTGAAAGCAGATAGTTTCATGTTTTGACAACAACGAGTCTGACAACAATATACAGGAGCTGTGGCATTTCTTGTAATCAGAGATGTGGTAATAGCCTTGTCAACTTATTTAGGAAGGCCGTGAGGTTTGCTCCTTGACATAGATGTTGATCACTTTTTATTACATGCACTTCTGTACCAGCAGGTCAAATTGTCATTATTGGGAGTTAACCACAGTGTGATAAACTCACAGTTAGGGCTTCACTGTTCAAGAAATTGTGGAGGTATAACAAAGAATGATCTCTGTCCCGGAAACCTGGCGCCCAAACTAGAGGGTTGTTGCCTAGAAAGTTGATACAACAAACAGACATGGGGAGCAGAGGGAACATGAACCGGTACAGAGGCAGCCAGGAAAACAAGGATCACATTAAACCAGGTGTGAGTTGCAGGACATTATTTTCAATTTTCTGAAATGCCTCACTGATACAAGAGATCTTCCAACAGATTGAACTTCTACTGTATTTCAATGTGTATGTTATAGACACACATGAGAGTCTGGTACGTTTCCAGACTCTTTAAAAAAGGAAAGGGAATGACACGGAATATGTTTGGGCTTTCAGTTTCAAAAAAAAATGTATTCTTTATCATTATGCTAAGTACCATTTCAATACAAAGGTAATAATACATCCTTAATTTCTTCCGTGTGTATTTCTCAAAGTCATTAAGTGGGGGAAAAAATGCTGAGTGCGTCCAATGTACCCCTCTGTCAGGGATAGATTGTTTCCCACAGTTCAGGTATTAATACTTTTCCACTCTACCTGCACAAAGGCTTTGCTGTTCTTGCTCTGAAAGTCAGGAGCAGATTTGTAGTAGCCTCTGCTTATTTCTATTTTGCTATACCCTGTTTCTGTTGAGCTGCATAGTTTCTCTCTATCCAGTAAGTTTGTCTTTCAAATATTGTGGGGCTTTTTAAATATGATTTTAACCAAAGAACACCTGCTGTTCTTGGTTTACACATTGATCACTTCAGCTCATTGGTCATTTTTCTTATTCTGGTCTGCAGTCCTGATACTGCTATTGTCAGAATCCTTTTAGCAATACAAGTCCTGGGGCTTGTTGCAAAAATGCGGCTGACATGGCTCCTGTGATGTACTCTGAGAGATCTATCTCTCTTCATCCCAAGATAGGATGTCTTTGCACATGACTGCTCTCTTCTGCTCACTTACTAAAGTACGAACTCTGCAAAGCAGCACTGTGTGTTCCCTGGCTGTAATATACTAAACTCAAGAAATTAAAGATTCATTAAATCTGAGATCAGAGATACTGACTTGAAGTGCAACAGTTCTGCAAGCTTTGAAACTTTAACTTAAAAACAATCCAAAGAAAGACTGCAAGGGTGAGAGGCAGGGTGGCAAGGGACAAGTCAGCAGACAAACAAACATTTGGGAAACTTAATAGAAAGCCTCCTGCACTTTTCAGTACACAAACCCTATACACTCTCAGAGGCAAAGCAACTGGTACTTCTCATTCCTGGGAGAGATTTACTGGGCTGTGTTGAAGCTACAGCTGCAGTGTGCCCTCTTATGGCAACACCATTTGCTTTCTCTCTCAGTTTCACACAATGGTGTTGTGAAAGAAAGTGGGAGTTGCTTTGATTTTTTTTTATTCTTTTCTTTTTCTTTTCCCTGAAAAAGCGATATGGGGAAAAGAGTGTTAACTCTGTATGCTGGGGCAAGTTTAGAAACCAGGCTTGAAGCTTCACATCCAGAGCATCAAGCAGTGCCTCATCTGCCAAAAATGATGAGATAGTGAACAAAACTAAAAGAAAGGCTAAATGTCATCAGGTTTAATGTTTGCTGATGACATGTATGGCTTTCATGCCAAGGCATGTGTGAAGTGAAAGAGGATTGTTGACTAAAGGCACTGCATTTAACAGATAACATCAGGTTAGTGTACTGAATGTTTCTGTGCTGGCTCCATTGAAAGTCAGGCTCTGCACAAGTCCCTCCGTATTGCTACAGCATTTCCAGAAAGAGGATGACACTATTTTGTAAATATTCTATCATTAGACTTGTTTTGAAGATTGTGCTCTGATGTTTTGCCTTGTTACTTCTCAAATCTCTTCACCAGCTTGGAGTCCTCTTTCCAGTACTGCACTCCCACAGCTCCCCAGCATTCCCAGCAGCACTCCCTCCTCCACTCACTGAGAATGCTCCCAGTCTCATGGCATTTCCAAGCCACAAAATCATAGTTGGAGTATTCTGGGACTCATACAGCTTTCTCTTTCACATCTTTCAAATCAGAACAGCCATAACATTCTTGCCTTTCTGCACACTGTAGCACACAGGAATCCCTGAGAACTCAAAGCACGAGATGTGACTGTGACATTAATGCCTTTTACTACAGTGGCTTGGCACTGTCAAATAAAAGAGTCATGGGGCAAACTCTACCTTTCCCAATTTCCTGACCAGCCTTGAAGATCCAATATATTATGACCACTTCAAATTTCCAGTTCCAAAACTAATCTAACTTCATGTGCATGAGGAAAATAAACACATTCCCCTGCCAGGCTGCTGGCTTCTCCATCAGAATAGAGCCTGGCATTACATGGTGGTACATGCCAGTCCTTGCTGGTGACACTGCATGCTCCAAGCACAGACTATTCCTGGGATGACCTGTCATCCTGGGGTGCAGGTTCATAATGGTGCCCAGGAGCCACTCACGCACACCCTGGTATTTCTGACTGCAATGCATTTGTGTTTCTACTTTCCCTCTGGCTCATTGCCTTTTATATTTACTTCAACGTGCCCATTCACCTTAACATTAAAAAAAAAAAAAAAGCAAATAGAAAACAGTCAAAATGCTTTTTCTATCAATCAGGCAGCTTCTGCTGCAGCCTATTCTGCTCTAGTTCATCTTCCTAAAATCTGTCCTTCATTATGACAATACAATAATCAGACAGTTCCAATACCTCTGATTATTAACGCTAAGACCAATGATATTTACTACCAAAAGGTGAAGTGGTCTTTAGAAACTAGAAACAAACCTGCAGACTCCCTTTGGATATCAACTGTACCAAAACACACTGCAATGGTGCTGAAAAAACATGATAAAGCTATATGAAAAGTCACAATTTTCTTGGCTCTGCTTGCCTTTGAAATGAGTGTAAGGTGATGCTTGTCTAGAGCTCCATTACTTCTGCCCAGCCCTGAATACAGTTCAATGACTCTTAAATATTCCTTTTGTACTTTCTATTTGAAGATTTAACAGGAATTTTGTAGTTAAGTCAGCTTCCATCACCGATTTCAGTTTTCTGTGTCATAAGAAATGTTTTTTTCTGGTAGGCAGGGAGTGAGGATGTCAGGATCTGGCCCTTCTTATTAACCTGCACAGAAGCAGTTGAGAGTTTCACTGTTTAGCATCATTCCCCTGGTGTGTGCTTGTTTGTTCTTCAAGCTTCACATTTATTTTACTGTTTACAGTAAAGTTTGTGCTGTGGAGGAGAGATTGCTAGTGGGCAAGCTCTAGGAGGAACAGAAAGGTTTCTGTGCCTTTGAGATGTTCGTTCACATATCCCCAGATTGATATGCAGCAAACAAATACTTCATTTAGTTAGGGACACAGACAAGGAAAGGATATTGTGGGCTACAGGACCCAGTCCTTTACTGTCTCTGGTAACCATAAAACATAATGCTTTCTACCCAACACATTAAACTTTCTAAACACTATGGTAAGTGGCTTTTCTATGGCTGCTCTAATTGAAAGGTTGTTCCAGAGCTTACTGCTCTCAGGGAGAAAACTTCTCTTATTTTCCAGCCTGAATTTATTCATGCCTAGTTTGCACTCACCTGTTCCTTATCAGCAGACCTTGGTTTACAATACTTCTTCCTTCTGTTTCATCATACCCTCCCCATTTCTTCTCAATGAAACTCCTTCTTCATCCTTGTGTCCTTCTCTTGATTGCCTTCCTCTGCACACTGCCAATATACCTGCTGCCTGTGGGGACCATCCTTCACGCACAAAGCACAGCCCTTCAGCACTCTCCTTCCTTGGTATCAGAGCAGTGTGACAACCACTGGTGACCCCAGTGACAAAAAGAAGGGGCTGTCTCAGCCAGGAAGCTTGTCACCCCGCTCTCGCCTCCGCTGCCAGCGGCTCTCAGTGAGCATTTACTAGTTTCCCTGACTGCATTTGCCTGCCTTCATTCTTCCCTTCTTGTTATAACACACGTAGAAAATGAAGACATGAACACTCTTACTTGAGTCATTACCTTAAGGCTTCTGGTTTTCTTCCCTAGCTTCCCCTCCAGCACTCCCCAAAATAAAAGAATGAATCCTAAAAGGATAAAAACAATATAGACCTGTGCAAGAAACAGCAAAAACTCTCACTCAAATGAGTGCCAATAGCTGCCAATTCTAGTCTCTTGATTTTTGCTTTCAAGGCTGGGAAACTCTCCATATATCTGCAGGGATATAAATGAGCTGATACTGGATAACACTCAAATGAATATGTTCTATGTGAGTTGAAGTGTATTTTACAGAATATAGGTACATAGTCTACTAAAGGCCTTTATCCAAACTGAGCACCTACCTCCTCTTAACAATATGGAGAAAACCATCCTTTGTAATTCTCCCCAATTTAAGCAGAAGAAAACAGAGGAAATTTAGGGGCAAATGGCACTTGAAAATATGCCGTGGTGGGGAGTACACAATGAGGATACATGGGCATTGTGGTTGAGCTGGAGCACTGTGTTGGCTCCACTTCCTCAACAATTCAAACCACTGACAAGTTCCCATGGAGCTCCTTCTTTGTGTCAATATTCAGAGCATTCTTCTCTATAAAACTTCATAGTTATTCAGAGTCCTGGCCCAGAGAGATACGTCTCCTGTAATCAAATCTGTGTGGTGGTTCAGTGCCTCACAAAATTCATCAAATTTTGCAGGTTAATCATTATCTAATTTTTTATTTTTACTAGAAGCCGTCTCTAGGCTTTCAGAGAAGCTGAAGTGTGCCTCTGTGTGTGTGTTCCACTTGTGTATGCTCGTTTCAAGCATATGCTTTCCCCCAAAGACATTTTGCTGTGAAAATCATATTATAATGGATCTGTGTACATTCATGATGCTGACTATGATAATTCATCTGAGGTTACCTACAAATTTCCTTTCTTTTAGTGATGAATTCTATGGACTTGGGTACACTTAGAAATCAAATATCATCTGCTATCACATGGCAATAGAAAGTGGAAATCTAAAAATTTGTTTCAGTAGAGGAAAGTATTAAGGAAGGAAGGAAGGAAGGAAGGAAGGAAGGAAGGAAGGATGGAAGGAAACTGTCTTTCAGATGCATTTTAAACAGTATTTGAAATTTTCTAGATTTCTCAGTTGGGTCAACATGAAGATGATTTCTCAGATAAGAGGAAAATACCCTGCTATAATGGATAGAGATATCTGATTATGCCTACAATGCAAGGCTGTAGAATGTATAGTAATTGATTTTATTAAAGTAGGAGAGATTTAGTTAGGAGTGGATCCTTATATTTAAATTCTAGAACTATTACTAAGCAAGTGCTCTAATTTCTACCGCAAACCAGAAATGCTATCATCATCTATGAGCCATCACAGTGGATGTTTAAAGCCCCCTACCTGAATTAGTTCAGCAGTCGAAAGTAAGAATAGACTGAGATTTCAAGGAAGTGTGTGGGATAGTTTTTCTGTGGGTAAGTAAGAGAATGCAGAGGCTTCACAGCATCCTATTAGCATTGCCTAGTGTAACTGTCTCTTGATAAGGGAGAGGTGAGGCTACATGCAGTACCTCCGCCTTTCCTCCATCTCTGTCCTGGATGCCCTAATGGAAGGACACAACAAGAAGTTTTAAATGAGCTAACTCAGGTGATGGGGACAGTCTACTAGAAGCACTGCTGTGAATTTATCTCACTGCAAACAGCTGATCCTAATGCCTGAACAGTTATTTAAAGCTTTACATAATGCTTTCGAGTGCAGACACTCTTTGTTTTAGGTAAGTGAAGGGGTAAATTAAGGATGTGGTGCACTAGCAGTGATGACCAGCAGCATAACCCCCTACTAGCTGATCATTAAGGTGTGTGGATCATGCTGTGCATTTGCCCTCTTTTGAATGCAGTCCTAGACAAGGAAAGTCATCCTCTCGCTGTTTTCAGATGTGATCTGCTGCCTGCCTGTCTCCAAGCATGCCTTTCTCAGCAGTTTTGAGTGGCCAATGTCCACAGTGGTGTGCTGGTGGGCACTGTGGGTTTGCTCTCCCAAGGCACACACTTTGGAGCAGGCACTGCATCTGCATAACCTTTTGCAGAGCACAAATGTAGTGGAGTTACTACTATAGGTACTTTCCACTGGTAGAAAGGGACCAGGAAGGTATCTTATGGGCACAACAGCACCAGTTATTCCACAGAGGACAGAATAGGGAGTGCAGGATGTCAGTGTTTCTTCGGCCATGCTTCTGATTGCTTTGAATCTCTATTTTAATTGCTTGTGACACTGTCAGGCAGCTGTTGAAAATAAATTATATTAATTTAATGGTGTTAGCTAAAAATGGCTACACAAAGGGAGTCTGGAAACTTACACTTGGAAGGGCTTGGAGTACATGCCACTGCTCTCCCCACCACCTTGAAATCACAAAAAAGCCTCACCTGACTCCTGTCAATCCTGTAATAAGGTTAATGGGAGGCAGGTGGAGTTTAATAGGGTGTGAACCTCCCACGGTGACATGCATAGAGTGGTTCAGCACCCACCCCACGGCTGGCAGAGTATCCTCTCTCCTGGCCTTTTCCCTGTAGTCTGGTTAAACGGTGCTCAGTATGTTTCTCTAGTTGCTGTGTGGAAAACCTCAAAAGCTTATGTGGAGGTTGCAAGGGAACTGGGATCCCCAGGCCCGTGCCAGCCTGCACAACTGGGGAGGGTGGAAAGCCATTTCCCCCCTCCTGCCATCCTGAATTATTGTCTGTGCCATCTTTCTGCTTTCTCACAGGGAAAAAAGACCACCAGGAAACATATTTAAAAATCATCTGTGGCACACAGAAGGAGAAGAGAGAAAGTTGTTGGTACATTTCAGCAAGCCTCGTTAAAAACATCTCTAGGCACTACAAAGTGCATGTTATCAATATGCATATGTGATGTCTCTGAGGCAGAGTTGCCTTTAAGGTACATATTCAGCAGGACAACATTTTCCCATGTGAGGCAGGGAACAACAGTGAATCATATGTGTGGGAGGGAAAGGCCTTCTGGCTATGTACAGTATTTATTCCCTTTTGTGTCTTGCTTCCCCCCCTCCCCTCTTTTATTAATGGCTTCTGCAATTACTGGTAACAGGGTATTGCTAGCTAGCAGAAAGCAGTGACTTCTGCAGTCGATTGTTTGTGGGAAGCTGGATATAGAAACGGAGCAAATGATGCTCGTTCACTGGCTTTGCTCACCCCTCCGACCTCTGAGCGAGAGCCATCTGACACACTATTTGTGTTCAGCACTTGCCTGCCCAGCTGAAAGCCACATTACTTGACCTCACATAAATACATGGACAGATATAGAAATACAGAAGGTGAGGCCTGCAGTACACACATTAGTAATTCTTACTGAAGATGTCAGCAGGGGGACCAGAGAAGCTGATGTAGATTTAGAGGGAATCAGAAGAAAAAGTATGGCACCCTGCTCCTCCTACAACCACAGAGGCTGGGTATAGGACTTGACTTTTTATTGCTGACCCTGTTAAATAGTGGTTCCACCCCATGAGCGTTAGCACTGGAAAGCATTGCAAAAAACAAGCCAATGCACTGGTGCAGGTGATGAATAGAATCATAGGATCATTTAGGTTGGAAAAGACCTTTAAGATCATCAAATCCAACCATTAACCTAACACTGCCAAGTCCACCACTAAACCATGTCCCTAAGCACCACATCTATGTGTCTTTTAAATACCTCCAGGGATGGTGACTCCAACACTTCCCTGGGCAGCCTGTTCCAGTCCCTGACAACCCTTTAAATGAAGACATTTTCCCTAATATCCAATCTAAACCTCTCCTGGCACAACTTGAGGTCAGTTCCTCTTGTTCTATCACTTGTTACTTGGGAGAAGAGACCAACACCCACCTCACTACAACCTTCTTTCATGTAGCTGTAGAGAGCAATAAGGTCTCCCCTATGGTATCTCAATATGTTAGCTGAGTTCCTGGCAAGTTAATGGGACAGCATTGAAGTTCAGCACCTCCCTAAGTGCCCCACAATAAATTTCAATGGATGTGAAGAGTGACAAGCAGTCAACAGACAGCAGGTTGTCCCCGGTCTTGGCAATAAATTGCAGCTGTCAAGATGGAGTACCCAGGAGGGTGTAGCTGTGATAGAAGAATGTTGATGTCCCAACGGTGAGCACATTCTGGCAGTGGGGAGGTTATCCAGGAAACATACCTCTAACAAGTCTGGGTTCTAGCAATGTGCTTCCCAGGGAACAAGGCAGAGGCAAAGGGCAAGTAATGGCATAAAAATGGCTGTTGGTTGCTTTTAATAGAATTAGGATATCTAGGAGCAGCAAGATCTAGTACCAACATGTGTTGATGAAGAGTTTGTGCAGCTGTGATGGTATGAGCCATAGTATCCCATATACTGCTGGGACACAAGTAGTGGTGAACTACAGCTTCCTTATAGTTTCCTCTTTTTCTCGCCTTCCCTCCCTGTTTTCCCTTTGTTGAGCTACATGTGGATTTAGAGAGTCCTGCTGAAGCCAAAATGTCAAAATACAAGACATGTAAATATGGGAGTATAACTGACCTAACATTTTTTAACTCTGAATGAAGAAAAACAATGAAGAAACATGAAAGCTGGCATCACCAAGCTGGCAGTGCTTTAATTTATAAACACTAATACCAAGATATCTCCTATTGGTTAGTTCTGCTCTTTGCTCCCTTTCTTCTCTTGCTGGAAAAGCAGAGGGGCACTGGGGAGAGGGGAAAGGGTATCAGGAGAAATGGGCAGGTGGCATGAGCAGGGTGAGCTGATCGGAGAGGCTGTGAGAGGGGTTGCAAGAGGGAATTTGAGCCAACAGCTCAGTGATGAGAAAAGAGCATCTGGAAAAGAACTGAAAGGTTTTGAGGCACCAGTGAGTAGAAATGGTTGGCACTTTCCTGTCAGCATGGAAAAGATGTCATTCTTTTCTGCAGAAAATGCCCTTTTAATAACAGTCCATCAGATAATATTTCTTTAAAAATTTCCAATTTTACCTGACTCTTATTTTAAATTTGTGTTGAGGAAGAATTGTCATGCAGCTGGGAGCTGACATTTCTGGCAGGCTCTTATCATTCACGTTTTATACCTAGAGGCAAAGAGCGTGAGATTCTTCCAATCTGGGAGCTACAGCTGGGCTGACAGGGAGTTGCTGAGCATGGTGCTTGCTTCCAGCCATCTGCCTGGAAGTCTCACACCATGGCAATTCTCTCCCCCTAGGCAAAAGTCAGGCTGACAAGAGCCTTTCAAGACAGCAAGCAGGAAATCAAATAAAGTCTTTGTTCCTTTGGGTTGGAATGTTTCCCTTTTCTGCCCAAATGAGACATGGATGTACAAACAATTTTGTGAGAAAAGTCTGACTCTACTGATGACCTTAGAGAGTACAAAGGTCCTTTGGTAGCTGCTTGCCTGTGTTTCAACTGGCTAAATTTCTTGACAGACCAGTTATTTTGTCCCTGAATTTCACATGGTTGTAAGCAGAACCAACCGCCCTGAAGAAAAGGCTCTCCTATACACAGTTCTGTCTCTGGGAGTGATCAGAAACAAGGAACATGCTCAGCTTACCCCTCCTCTGCTTCCTCACTGTGGCAGGGCACTGTAAAATGAGTATAGCCTGGCATCAGTGCTGATATATATAACAGACTGCAAATTTCACTGGCTACATTAGGAACCCTCAGCAAGCCTACCTGACTCCTGCAGGGTCTTTTAGTTTTCACAGAAGAGCCCACAGACCAAGCTCTATGAGTGGGTTGACCTGGCAGCCGCTTTCCCATTGGAGTCCAATTGGAGCATCCTCTAGGAAAATACAATTCTGAGCAACTAGGAGAAAGCTTCTTCATGATACCCCTGAAAAATAAATCTTGGAGACTTGCTTTTCCATTCTACTCAAAGTACTATGAAGTCTGGGCACTGAACTTCAAGAAGGAGGTAGGCCAAGTGGAGATAGTCCGTACAGGAAAGCAATAAGAACAATGAGATATCCAGAAAACTGGATGCTGGAAAGACTGACCTGAGATCTGACTGACCTAAAAAATTCTAAGTGTCCAGGTGAGAGGTCTGGAAGAGGATGCTGACAAATATGCAAAACAGTGATGGAAAGGCTAGGAAATAATGGATTTCATTTCAATCAGAAAATTCATATGAAATTCTAGAAAAAATTGGGAAATTATAAGGATTAAGGATGTATTGATTGGAGAGTTTTCCAAATAGATATCCTTGGAGATATTCAGGAACACGTTAGAGAAAGATCTGTCAGAAATGGCAGCTGATCCTGTTTTGGATAGGGGAAAGGACCAGGTGACTTTTTGCTGTCCTTCCAAGCACAATGCTTTTCTGTTCTACGCTCTTCGATAGAAAACCATAAGTTGGGTTTGCTTGCTTTTTCTAGACGCTTAAGTTGGTCAGGAGGCAGATATGTAGAGGGAATCTGAATGTGTAGGGGAAAAAAAGATGAGTAGAGGAAATCTAGGCAGCTTCAGACAAACTAAACAGGCTGTCTGAACCCTTAGCAGGGGAGACTCCAGGCAGCTACTCTTTGGTTATGCTAAGACCCGGGTCTATGCCTGAGAGTTGTATGAAAATTGCTCTGTGGGTAGGATTGATGTATCTGCTATTTTGGCTTTGCCTGCACTACATTTACCTGTGTTAAATAAACAAAGAAAGTGCTCTAAGTATTGCTCTAAGATTGAATAATAAATGGAACATTTCTTCTTTTGTTAGTAGCTTGTGTCCTTGCTTATTAAGTCTCAGGCTGAGCAGCCAAAGGGAGTGTTTGAGACATAAATGCCGGAGGGGACTCCCACTGCTGAAAGCAGCCGGTAAGCAGCTTGAAATGTGCTACTTCTATTCCTGGAAGACCATGATGATTAGAAATACAAGCTCTGTGTCCTTTACTTCCTGCCTTCTCTTTTCTTCCGACTGGTCCTCATCCATCCCCTTGAACAGCATTCAGGAATTTCAAAACTCATCCTTAATTACAAACTAGTGACCAATAAAGCAAAATTGTTCTTTTGTCTTTTGCTAACTAAATTAGCAGAGATCAGTTTTGGACAAACTCCTCATTTTAGTTAGCAGTAAGATGAATACTAAGTTTTCTCCTGCTTCTCTGTCTATTTGTCTTTAGATTCAGTTTTTAAATCACGTCACCAAGGTTTCTACTCCTTGGAAAAATCTACAAAATGAGAATACAAGAGAAATATCAAGTCCATCAAGATTTGTTTGTCCTTTCAAAACCTAGCCTACCTCTCATAAAAAAGAAAGGGCATGCTTATTCAATATTCTGAAAAGTAACAACTGCTCACACCAGATCATCACGTGTCTTTTAAGTCATTTCCTCATGCTTCTTCTGCCTTACCACAGTCAAATCCTCCAGACAAAGCCAAGCTTTGTTAGTCCTAGAAAGAAACAGGAGTTCCAATGCTGAGGACAACACAGGAAAAATTTCCTACCCCTTTTTCTGCATGTCTGTTCAGATTTTTATCCCTAGCACAGCTGCTAATCACAACTGCTTGCTATCACCCAGAGAACAAGACACAGTCTTTCAATATATACCTGAAACTTCCCAAGAAAATAATTGGAGCCAGTGCAGATATTGTAAAGTGCTCCCTTTGCAAAGTAACTGCATGACAGAGAGCTGATCCAATGTAGAATGAGCAGTGCTGTGCTTTACTTTATAACAACTCACTCCTGCAATTATTGCCAGATGTTTGAAAATGTTCTGCAAGTCTCCCATCTAACATTAACGGCTCCTTCCAAATTTTTTACAGCATTCAAAAACTGAGAGTGCTGTTTAGCTAGTGCTGGCAAGAAAGAAAAGGCAAATTAAATATCCCTTTTTCTTTATTTCTTTCTGCTAATAGTAACAGGGATGAAGCCACTTGGGTAATAGGGAAGTTCGCAGTGCTACTGAGACACAATAAGAATTTGATTTTCAGGTCTCTTATCTAAATGATATATCTCAGCCTCAGTAATGTGAGCTGCACTTCTATTTAGTCATGTAATTGAAAAGACTGATATTTCATTCCTGGTTTATGTCATAATTTTGCAAAGAAAGAACACCAACCTTTTCAGATAATATTTATTAATACACAGATTAAGTGGATCAGATAAAAGTCTGTTGTCAGCGTTCCCTAATATACTCCTATTCACAGGCAGCAGAATGAAATGTATTGACCACTTCATCCTGCTTTGGAACAACTGCTGGAGGATTTACCTGCAATTACCTACTGAAAATGAAATAGAAGATTAGTAGAAATAAGATGTCACTTTAGACTTACGGCTCACTTTAGACTTACGGCTCCTGTTGCTAGGCAAACCTTAGAGTTAGCATTTTGATTAGAGCAAAAATTGCTGTAACCCAGCTGAACCTTTGTCAGCATCAGTGTTCAACAGAGCTGCAGATAGCCTGTATGTCTGGCCAGGGACAGTGATTGCCCACTGTGATGTCCTGCTTGACCAAATAGCCCTTTCTGATGGTGCCTCATCCAGACATCAGCTTGCAATGATACATAGCAGGGACTGTGTAACTGAATTACACAAATACACCAGTGTGATTAGATGGGTAAAAGGGAAAGACTGATGGAGGAAGGGAGGTTAATTGTGTTTAATACCCACTACCTTCAGTATAAAACAATTCAGAGCTATCCAGACACCCAGGGCCTGCTAACCACTCCTACGAGAACACATTTCATACAGGAAGAAAAATAATAGACAGTAGTCAAGTGAGATCTTGGCAATAAAATCTGCAAAAGGACTTCAAGCAGTGGAACAAGGCCAAAGAAAATGAAAAGTATTCTTATATATTTGTGCCTGGGCCTCCAGAGAGGAAAAACAAGTGATTATGCACAAAGTAATGGAGGTGGAAAGGGAATAATTGTGTTCCATCATCCTTAAGGAAGAGGGTGTAAAATCCAGTCACAAGTGGTGTTCTCCAGGGTTCTGTATTGTAGACAGTTGTCTTTAATATCTTTACCAATGACCTGGACTGAGGGGATCGAGTGCACCCTCAGTATGCTTTCAGATGACACCAAGTTGAGCGGAAATATTAATCAACCTGTAGATAGAAAGCTCTACAGAAGGATATGGACAGGCTGGATCTATGGGCCGAAGCCAATTGTATGAGATTCAACAAGGTGAAGTGCCAGGTCCTGTCCTTGGGTTACAACAACCCCATACAACGCTACAAGCTTGGGGAAGAGTGGCTGGAAAAATGCCCAGTAGAAAAGGACCTGGGGGTATAGGTCAACAGCTGGCTGAATACAAGCCAACAGTGTGCCCAGGTGGCCAAGAAGGCCAACAGCATCCTGGCTTCGATCAGGAGTAGTGTGGCCAGCAGGAACAGGGCAGTGATTGTCCCCCTGTACTCAGCACTCGTAAGGCTGCACCTCGAATACTGTGTTCAATTTTAGGCCCCTCACTACAAGAAGGACATTGAGGGGCTGCAGCATGTCCAAAGAAGAGTAATGAAGCTGGTGAAGGGTCTAGAAGTCTTATGAGGAGTGCCTGAGGGAACTGGGCTCAGGGGAGACCTTATCGCTCTCTACAGCTACATGAAAGAAGGTTGTAGCGAGGTGGGGGTTGGTCTCTTCTCCCAAGTAACAAGTGATGGAACAAGAGGAACTGGTCTCAAGTTGTGCCAAGGCAGGTTTAGATTGGATATTAGGGAAAATGTCTTCACTTAAAGGGTTGTCAGGCACTAGAAGAGGGAAGTGTTGGAGTCATCATCCCTGGAGCTATTTAAAAGACATGTAGATGTGGTGCTTAGGGACATGGTTTAGTGATAGACTTGGCAGTGCTAGGTTAACAGTTGAACTTGATGATCTTAAAGGTCTTTTTAATGATTCCATGATTCTATGAGGTGTCACCTCTTTACAATGTCCTGAGGAAGGGACTCCTTTACATTTCTGCAGTGTCAAGGGAACTAATTTCAGGAAATCCTGACTCTCCCACTTTCCCCCATACTGGAGAACTCCCACATAAGGAAACCCTCTTTGAAGATATGCAGCTTCACACAGGGGACAAAGGTGCATCCAGCACAGCTCTGTAGGACATCACGGAGGGCCCTCACTTGGGTAATAGCAGAAGAACAGGTTTCAGACAGGTTCTGAGGCTTCAGAAGACAAGTTAATGCTTTTTATTTGTGGAGCTTGAAAGCTGTCAGGGATCAGTCTGTCAACGTAACTGAATTAACTGCAATCAGTACTTGGCTGGATTCAATGAAGTAAATTCTCTTGTGTTTTTTTACTTAAAGATAACTTTTTCTTCAACAATATTAGAAGTATGACTTTTAAAAATGTCCTAGTTCTCAAAAACTGTAAGAGAGCCAACACAAATACTGAACTTAAACTACATGTAATTTGGAGTGGAAATCCATAAAATTATCTCATATTTAAACGATTGGATTACTTTGTCTCTGTCCTTTGTAAAAGAATCACCATTCTTAAGAGGAAGAATGCAAATGCTGCATGATTAGTTCATGACCAGAAACACCAAAACCAAACCACTTCATTAGTTCTTTCTTCTTTAATGTTACCTAAGTGCTGACTTTTTAAAATAATCTGGGATTAATATCTTAAATATATACAGATGTTCTTGCATTCTTCTATCCACAACTCCAGTACCAAAAGAAACATTATAAATGCCAAAACTGTATGAGTGTTGAAAAGAAAATCACTTTCAGAGCTCAAGAAATACTGCTTGTCTGTGTGCTTATGACACTTATTTCTTAGAGATTTGAAAATTTTAGCACCAAAATTTAATGGATGCTAATAGTTGATCTCCAGACTTAACTACTGTTTCTAGCAGATCAACATATCTTTCTATAGTAGATTACACCATGTTGTGTAAGGTGTGCAAAAGGAGAGTTAACCCTTTTCCTTAACCATCACAGGTCACAGCTAAATGAGTCATTATACTGAAATTCTCCCATAATGTCCCAGACTGTAAACAGTGAAATGCAGTTCAGCTTCCAGTTACAGGAGTGATGCATTTCTAAATAGAGAACTTAAATATTCAGCTTTTTACTCAGGCGGAAAACTCCTTTCTGGTCTCAGTAATTCTAAGCAAACTGTCATCTAATTGCTAAATATGATGAAAGCAATTTCTTTTATAGTCTTACAACTCTGCTTAATTGATGAAAATTTTCTTCTCATATCTTTTTTTTTTTTTTTTTTGCCAATCAGCTGCAAGGAAGAGACCTTACACTGAAAATAGTGTGTGTATATATATATATATAATTATTTCACTCTTCAGTAGTGATTTGTCCAGTTCATAGCAATTTGACAGTAGAAACTTTAACACTTTTGAGCACACCAGAACATTTCATAAAAGTAAGGAATCAAAATATTTTGGTTTGTAATATATTACAGTATATTCTACTCACAGCTGTGTATCTCTTCTGTCCTAAGAATTACAGGTTCAGTAGTAACAAAATAAGTGAATCTTATTATGTATGGAAACACAGCTGAAGGGTTGTTGTTCCAGATATAATAAGAGGATTTCCTTTGTTCTTCTTCCCATGAGTTTTTGCAATTCATTATAAGTTCAGTCAGAAGACAGTACAAGGCATAAAAACTTCTCCTTAACCCAAATGAGTAAAAACACGAAGTTATTTTTATTACCTACACCTCATACAACAGCGATATTCACTCCACCATTTTGATAGGCTGACCCTGGCCAACAGTCAAACACCCACACAGCTGCTTACTCAGTTCCCTCTTTAACTGGATCTCTCCCATGTTATTATGCTCTGAGACATTTGTAGTCATTTTTGTTCCAATTGGCTTTCCTGCTGTGTTCCTGTCGATCACTCCAGTAAGGACTGATCAGCACAGGGCCTCTCAGATCTGGGGAGTGTATACAGCCATCAAGGTCTGCTGCGTACTACTGCCTTGTATTGGCACCCAACCAGAACCTGCTCTCTCCTCTCCCACAGAACAAAGAGAAAATAGAGGAACCCAAGAAGACTCAAGAGAGAAGATACTCTTTTCCTCTGATGGTGCTGAATATGCTGTCCCAGAGGAGAAAAGTAAGGTGGGCCATGCCTTTGAGGACACCATGACTGAGACAGAGACCAAACTCCCAACTCCAGTGATTTCCTCACTAAGCAGAAGCAACATTGGAGGCAGAGGTCAACAGGTCCATACCAGCACCCCTAATTAAGAGAGAAAGGGAGAATTTGTGGCTCCATTTTTCATTTCAGGAGTAAAGTGCCCTTCTCATGGCAAATATTCACCATCAAAAAGCTGGGAAATAGTGCCAATATTAGTAGCATGTGTGGTGTGTGAATGGAGACTATAAAAACTATCAATAGAAGACAAGACATTTTTAACTCCAGACATAAAGAAGTTCAGCACTATGTGCCTATCAATCCACAGTGCCTCAAGGCATTCAGAGATACAATCCAAGATAGGACATGGCCTTAGATAAAAGGGCACCATGATAGTCATGGATTTCATGGTACTTCCTATAGTCTACAATAGGAAATTTTGGAATTTTTGCTCCTGGGGTAGCCTTAAACTCCAGGATGCTCATATTAGCTGCTGCTACTAGAGTAATTTTCACTGTAAGAACAGAAAGGAAATTCTGAAGCAGTGAAAGGAAAGGTATCTGCAAAACTTGGAAAATGGAGGAAGGACACCACAGCAAGGCACAGAAGACACTATATATGTCTACTGAAGAAAATGCTTCAGTGTGTGCACCTTAGTAAACAGTGATTGAAACAAGAGGGTGATTCCACTAGAGTATTTTAACAACAGGATGTTTTCTAGATTAACTTTATGGATTACTAGAATTCTTTAAAAAATAATGATCAAAGCCGTCTGAATTAAATGAACAACCACTACACGCAGAAGCAGCAACCTTGAGGAAAAACTCATTTGAAAATATTCCTTGCAAGCATTCATCAAGCTAGAATTTTCCAGTTCTTTTCATGTTCCTCCTGTCCAAAGAATAGCTCCTGGTAATGTGTGTCCTGGTGATGAAGGTAAAAGTAAAATTTATGCTGTGCAACAGAAAGGAAAAAGGCATCTTCAGACTACTTTGAGATTTTGTAGCCTTGCACCAAAGGCAGAACAAAAACTAGAAGGGAAATCCTGATTCCATTGAAATTGTTGGCAAAAATCCATTTAATTTAGTTATTTTAGGATTTTATACCAGAAGTGCATCAAGAGACTGAGGATACAGAACATGGGTATCAGTAGCCACCCCATCACAGCAATCCTAAATTTAGTATATGGGCTGTAGTATAGGTGGGTGACCCTGCTCAAATCCTGCTGTGGCTGATCTAATTAGTTCAGGGCTAATACACTGATTGCAAGCGTAAGCATAACCCAAGACACACACAGCAACAATTAATATTAATTAAATAATTTTTTCCAGGTAATGATATTTTGCTGCGTCAAAGACTACCCCAAAAGAAAGCAAAGTAAGAGCTTTGGTGAAAAGTTCCACTTGTACATGGGAAGACTCTTTTGTTTAAATCTGCTCTTTTTCTGATGAAGTCTGTCTTCCAAAGAGTGGAATTTGAAGCCGAACATCTGTGAAATGAATATTTTCAGTACATGCTAATTCAGAATGTGCTGCAGGCAAAAAAGGTGCAGCAGCTGTGAGCACCACAGGTTCTGGTTGGGTGCCAGTACAAGGCAGTAAGTTCGCAGCAGACCTTGACTGCTGTGTACCCTCTCCAGGTCTGAGAGGCCCTCTGCTGAACAATCCTTACTGGATAGGCAGGAACACAGCAGGAAGGCTGCTCAGAGAAAAAGTTCCTGCAATTTTCACAGATAATATCAGGGGAGAGATCCAATTAAATAATTAGAACCAAAAAATCTAAGAAAGTTCATAGTGATTAATCCAATGACTTGAAAGAGATTCTGGTAAAGAGTAAGTTTAAGAAACCTCCACAGAAGCCAAGAATAAGTTTTGAACACTAGCAACATTGATTTTCTATTCAGCAAGGAGGTTGCACCTGGAAAATATTTGGCCCTGTGTTCCCTGTGTATATGTGTGTGTGTGTGTGTGTGTATGTGAGGATCCATTGTGTTAGCTGTTGTACGTGGGTTAGAAGTAACAGCATGTGTTATATATATTACTTGATAGCCCTCTTTGAAAAGATATTACATCAGTTGAAAGGTAGATAAATACTAGGCAAAAGGAAACACATTTTTGTATGTATACAGCTAACTATACTTTGGCGCAGAATTGCAGAAGAGGAGGGAGGGGCTGGAAAAGGGAGAGCTGGGAACAGAAGAAAAGGAGAAGGGGAAAGCAAGGATATACCTGCTGAAGATGAACAGGGACAGCTGAGGTCAACAAGAAAGAGGGACCAGCCAAGGAGCAGTGGCAGGGAGGTAAGAATAAGTCTGACTTGATTAAATCTAACTGAGGCAGGAGCTGTTCTCGCCAATGCAGCAGGAAGCAAGATGTCACAGGTCACCACTAGCCCGAAGATCTGGAAAGACTGCTGATCACATCCAGCGCAAGCATGAACAGGGTGTCCTGCAGAGCCTGTCTCAGCATACAATAAAAGGGAGAAAATATACCAGAGGCCATTAGTGCTGCCCAGCATAAACCCAGGGCAGACAGGGGAGGGAAGAGTGAAACAAAGTACCACAAATGCCAAATAGCTACTGAATTAAAACCTTCCTGAAAAAGTGAGAGTGAAGAGTAGGAGCCAGGAGTCCTTTCTTGGCTCCAGCGGGGAAACACCAGCTTTCACCTTCACCTGCTCTCAGTCCAGGTAGGACTCCTGAATATATGAACTGGGAAAGTATACTCCAGTAGTTTTGAGTTCTTTTGGCCTTCTTCCTGATTCCTTGTGGATGGAGGAAGAGTCCTTTACCTTTCTAGTCCCTTGTACTTCTGATGGTTTAGCATCATGACGCTATATGAAACTAAGATAGCTGTGAAGAGATGACAAAAATGGCATGAGAACTTACCACATCATCATGAGGCTTGGTTGCTTCCATGCTTGCTCCTGAAGCTGTAGCTCCATCTCCCATCTCAGGGTTACCTGTGGTGATCACCAACTCCTGCAGAGAGCAGGCTGTGCAGGAACTCTCCTTTCTGCTGTGCTTCTGGAAAGATCCTGGTGCAGAGACTGCAATTCTGTTGCTAACTGACTTATTTATTTCAGACTCCCCACTGACAGTGGCCACCCATCTCCACTGTCTTGGAGAAGATTTAGCCACAGGAGTTAATGTGAGAATGAAGAGATGCTGTAGTGGAGTTGATGAAAACAGTACTCTTTCCCTGGGCTAAAAGGCATCAGGTGCAGAGGAGCTGTGCTGGGGATCTGAACCTCCCAGATGTACCTACACACAGTAGGTATGTATGTTTCCCCTCTCTTAACATTCTTTAAGCCACACCCACCAAGTAGTTTAGAGTGCTACTTTCTCACAATAAGTAATGGTAGAACCAACAGAAGGAAGTAAGGAGAACACTTTTTCTTGACCAAGTTAAAACCAGTCCTACACAAACCTGAGTAAAATGGATGAATATGCATATGCTAGTTTGAATATGTGGTTTGTCAGCCATTTGCCTACATGTATTTAACACCCACAGAAGGCCTAAGGCAACAGCCATAGACTTTCTTCCACTTGCTTTTTGCAGAGATTTTGCAGAAACCCCAAAGGAGTTAAATTACTGCCATTAGAATGCTATGAATGACTGATTGAAGTATATTGTTCTGCAAAGTGTTGGTTGACTTAATGTAAGCAAAAGTGTAGCTAGTGCATAACAGCTTGGGACTAATTCTGCTGGATCCTCAGCTATGGCCTTTAGGAACTCAGGAAAGTTGGCTTGTGTTTGTTATGTAGATATCTTCTCTCTCTTCTCTCTTATGTGACTCCAACAGTGATATAAGCTGGGTCTTGGGGCTAACTATGGTGTTTCAGTACCTATATGTAGGTGCAGGTAACTGACAAATTAGGAAAGATAATTCTTTCTGATTCCTCCATCTTCTTACCCTACCTGTTTAAGTGAGGTGGCAAATGAGTTTAAGTTTGGATTTGGCTACTCAACAATAGAAATATGCATATTTGTAAGCTGAAACATCCCCTGATTTTTCAGCTTCTTGACAGAAGAAAACATATTCACTTCTAGGACACTGTGTTACATTACTGTAAATGAAAAATGAAACCATTTAGTGAGTGGTTTATGGTAAGTAAAAGTAACAATTTGAATAAAATCTCGATTTGATTCTGTTAAAATTTAGGGTAAAAGCAACTTTCACATGAAATCAATTTTAACAGAAAGAGAGCATGAAATCCCATTTGCATACACCATTTCAGCTGGGGCTTCAGTACATCTATAAAGTTCTGCAACCATAAAGGAGAGATGTCTGGGTAGCAAAACACATCTTAGAAATATGAAGGAACTTCTGTCAAAGGCATGCATCTCACTGAAATCTTTGTCCCCACTCCACCACCCACTTTAGGACACAACATATATCTGCATGACTTTGTGAGAGGGATCTGTTCATTTATAGTTCTGGGGATGGTCTGGAGAGCTGATAATTGTGGAGAGTTTCATGTTTCTTATCCTGTCTTCCCTTAAAACATCTCAGTATAGATGGGCGCTGACCACATGGTTATCTTTTTATGACTACTTCCTAATAGACACTCAGGATCACAGTAATTAGATGTCCAACACCAATGATGGTCACCTTTTCTTTTGTGTGCAAAGGGGTTTCCTTTTACTTAGCAGTAAGCTGGTGAGCATGATGGGGAAAGAGAGGGAAACAGGGAGGTGAAACTGCTTATTTACAAGATTTGTTCTGAGGCCCACAGAAAAAGAATCACAGAATCAC
>VZRW01000886.1:0-21356 GCA_013398125.1 Aegotheles bennettii | reverse complement strand
CACATTCAGGCCCCCAACAAGGATCTGAATTTCTCACAAAGTAATTTTCCGCATTGTATTCTCTTTTTTTCTCATTCTTGCTTTTTCTCCCATTTTGGAGAGCAGAAAACACTTTTCCTGATGTGTTTCTTGCCTTTAAGGGGGCACAAATTACATCACTCAAGTATAAAATCCAGGTTTAGTTAAGGCAGTTCTCCAATTCACTGATGTCAGCTGTCTCAGCACACCTTATGATCTTTCCACAGTGGCTTATCATCCATGAAGTGGATATAATAGGTGTCAAAAGCTCTGTGTTATCTACAACTTTGTTTCTTCTACAACCTGTTCAGGTTCCAGGTCTTCATGCTGAAACTATGACAAGGCAAAGATTTGCCAATTTTAACATTTACAGGACCAAAGATTCCCAACAATTACCCTCCTTGTGCTCACCACAGAAAAGTTTTGAGCAGATCCCAAGCCTTATCATAATATTGAATCCTGTCTTTCTCTCTCAAAACAGATGTTAAATGTTTTCCTCGATCACTTTATTAATGCAAATCAGCCAACATTTTCCCCATGAGCCATGCTGCTTTGGAGTAGTTGAAGATGATAAGAAAAAAACCTTCCCTGAGCAGGGCTGAAGGCTTCATCCTTATGTGTTTGTGGCATTATGTTGATTCATAACAGCTGAGGAACTGACATAAGATATGTTTAAGGATTTTCCATTCCTCCTCCTTGTTGCTGTATATAGAGTATGCAAGATGCAACATAACTTACTGTTAGGGAACTGGCAGGATGCCTAGCAGCAGCAATTATAACCAGCAAGTCTCAGTTTTCCTGCTGACTTTTTCAACTCTTGCCTGCATAAGAAGGGATCTTGCACTTCCTAACCATCTTGAATGCTTGTTGTGATGATGTTAAGTTGTTCTTTAAGGCTGTTAGCAGTGAATTTGGACAAGGTGAAGGAGTAATGAGGAAAATGGAAGTGCCTCGGTGTATGAAATCATGTGAGGCTATATAAATGCAGAAAGAATTTATTTATATACCTTATGCTAGAGTTTTGAGCTACCAAATGCTAGCTGAAATCAAGCACTGAGAAGTCTTCTCTCAGCTCTTTGCATGTTACAGCCCCATCCATGGGTATATATATTCATCCACTAGAAAAATTGTGTGAAGTAGGAGCTCGTGACCTCTGTGCTGTAACCTGGCAGGTGATCATGCAACCCTTCTCTGACACAGCTGGCTAGGAATGTCTCCTTTGCCTCTTTATTAAAAAACATGCCTGTGGAAGTATAAATGCTCTGGAAAATCTAGAGAATCTTTCCAATTCTGCATTTTGTTGACCAATACAAGTCTAGTACTTTGGTGCTGATTAGATTCTCCCTGCTTCCCACGCCAGTTTACAATGCTGTCAGATGAGGAGATGATAAGACTGAAGGCTTCAGTGAGGACTGACATTTTGAGCTTCTCTTCATCATGAGATGATAGGATTTGTAACTGTACTGATAGGAATTGATGGATATCTATCTTTAGGGCTATGTATGCTGCTAAGGCTGGAAGAAAATCAATAGGTGCTGACCTGAGGTCCACGTAACTGAACAGAATATAAGACGCTACTGGACATGACCTGAGAAATTGCTGGCTGTGATGATAACAGTAAGAAGATGACTAAAGTTATCAAAAGCACTACGGGGTGGCTAGCTTTTGCACATGGCTAAGGGGAAGCATGTCACTGATTGTCAAACTTGAGAGAACTTAGGGGACCTTCTTGGGATTGGAGATTTGTGGGGCAGTCATGCCTAATCATGTCAATAATTCCATATACTTATCATAGAATCATAGAATAATTTTGGTTGAAAAGACCTTTAAGGACATCAAGTCCAACCATTAACCTAACACTGACAAGGCCATCACTAATCCATGTCATTAAGCACCACACTTACACGTCTTTTAAAATTCCTCCAGGGATGGTGACTGAACCACTTCCCTGAGCAGTCTGTTTCAGTGCCTGACAACCCTTTCAGGGAAGAATTTTTTTNTGTTTCAGTGCCTGACAACCCTTTCAGGGAAGAATTTTTTTCCTAATATCCAATCTAAACCTTCTCTGGCACAACTTCAAGTCATTGTCTCTCATCCTATCGCTCGTACCTGGGAGAAGAGACCAACACCCCCCCTCACTACAACCTCCTGTCAGGTAGTGGTGGAAGGTGTGGAGGCTCCCCTCAGCCTCCTTTTCTTCAGCCTAAACAACCCCAGTTCCATCAGCTGATCCTAGACTTGTGCTATGGACCCTTCACCAGCTTTTTTGCCCTTCATTGGACATGCTCCAGGACCTCAATGTCATTCTTGTAGTGAGGGGCCCAAAACTAAACACAATATTTGAGGTGTGGCCCCACCAGTGCCCAATACAGGAGGCCAAATGCTTCTCTGATACTGCTGGCCACACTGTTTCTGATACAACCCAGGATGCTGATGGCTTTCTGGCCACCTGTCAATCAACAATCCCCAGGTCCCTTTCTGTCACACAGCTTTCCAGCTTTCCAGCCGTTCTTCCCCAAGCCTGTAGCATTGCATGGGGCTGTTGTGACCCAAGTACAAGACCTGCACTGAACCTTGTTGAATCTCATACAATTAGGCTTGGCCCACCAATTCAGCCTGTCCAAGTCCCTCTGCAGAGACTTTCTATTAACATGCAGATCAACATTCCCACCCAACTTGGTGTCATCTGCAAACTCCCTGAGGGTGCACTTCATCCTCTCATCCAGATCGTTGATAAAGTTATTAAAGAGAACTGGTTCCAACACTGAGCCCTGGGGAACGTCATTTGTGACTGGCCACCAGCTGGATTTAACTCCATTCACCACAAGACCCAGGTGAACTAGGTAATCATATGAGAAATACCAAATTTGCATATGGACATAGCAGAAATGTGAGTGAAATGGAAAAAGTAATTAATGACAACTTGTTTATTTGGAAGGGAGCTTGGAGGTGGAAGACAGATATAAGAAGGCAAAGAAGAAGATCAAGAAACAGGGAAGGGAATAACAGTGTATAGAAATGTTGTACTTTGCTCTCTTTGAAGATTTCTTTCAGTTAGTCCTATGCTTCAACACTGCAGACTAAATGAGAACAGCAAACTAAAGCCATTGTCTTGGCCCCAGCACAGATGTCTTACCTCACTGGTTTCCAGAGCTGTAAGGATGAGGAATGGCTGCTTCTCTGGAGAACTGCTGAAGTGACCAACCAAGCATCCTGGTGTGCCTGCGCAGGGGCAGTCTCTCTCCAACACTGTCTGCACTGGCAGCTACCCACCTCTTCCAAATACATGCAGTGTCCCTTATAAGTGAGACAATAACGAAGTGGCATTACCGAGAAAAAGAGTTTGTGGGGAGGATTAAGGAAGAGATATTCGTGACTGGAATGAAAGAGGTGAGGATATTGAAGGGGCTAAAGAATTAAAAAGTTAAAAAAATCGTGACCTTGAAAATACGTATATACACACAGTTTAAATATTGGTTGGCTACTGACCAAATCTCAGAGAAAGGAGTATGGTTTCTCCTGCCATCTGAAAGTTGCACCACTTGAAATGACTTTGTTTCAGTGACTGCAGGATCTCATTCCCTTGCTGACACTGTCTCCTAGCAGCTTGAATTTAGTACTGGTTGCTACAGAGAATTCATAGTTGTCAGCAACTGTTACAGGCATAAATAAAGAATGATGGATGAATTAGCTGCAAAGTCATAAACAGTATACTGTCCTGCAGGAGGTTTTAAATGTTGGTTGACCTTTAGTTCAGACAGACATATTTGACACAACTTTTTTTTTTTTGAGTGAAAATATTGGTATTTTCGTTTTTTTTACAAAGTAAGAACTGGCAGTATATGTAAGAAAAAAAACATTCTTTATTTTTGTGAATAAAAAATTTGCACATATTTCCTGTTGTTTCTCCTTACTTTCCACTTAGATATATTTAACCAGTAATGAAACTTTCTACTCTATACCTGTCCTTTAGATATTTATAAATGGAATATTCATATGCAGCCTATTTATTTTTTTTCCCTATTTAAAATTTTCAAGAACCTGACCACACCTTTTTGTGTGACTTTATAACATCAGAAGACAATAAGTGATTTTCAGACTGGTCTAGCTGATAAAGGCTCTTTGAACTGCAAATATTAGACTGTGTGCTGAATACAGCTAAATGGATGGAATGAGTGAATTCCCTGGCACTTTTTCTGGAAGTCTTCCTTTATGTTAATTGGGGCATTGTATTTACATTTCCATCTGTCCTCACATGAGAGCCTAATTCATTGTTAATTGCACACAGAGAGAGGCCCAAGAGAAGAATAACTGGGTATAATAACAGCTTTCAGCTTTTGAAGGGGCAAAGAGTGAGATTGGGAAGCAATCTTTAGTAAGAGGCAGCAAGTATCAATGACAGTAATTATTATCATCTGGTTCATGACATCCAGGAAGACAAGGCCACTTTAAAAAAATATTCTATTAGTTTTACCAGTAAGATGCCTCTTCAATAAGGAAGAAACCCATTTATACAGTAAGTAGAGAATTTACGAAGCCTCATTTCCTCAGACACCATCCCTTTTGGGTTCTAGATGGGTAAGACAGCTGAACACATGATACAGACATCAACCTTCTGTTGAAGATGATCACCTGAATATTTTCCTTTATTTGTCAGAAATGTGCAGCACCTCAGTTTCTCTGAGGCCTTCCTATCTCTGTGAAACATGACTGAAATTCACCAGTGAGTTTCAAAATTTTGGAGGAAGATGGGGGAAGGGATGGAAACAAGAACCATCTACTCAATCAAATAAGTTTAATTTACTTTAGAAAGTAGGTTTTACGATGTTTTCCCTAATTGCTATGATAATTTTTAGTAAGATACTTGAGCATGGCTGCACATTTACTGCTATGCAGCATTTGAGGGCACTGCTGTAAAATACTCTAGCACTGCCTATAATGCATGTTTACTTGCCTTTGGTGCCCTAGTTAATCTATCCAAATGGCAGGAACCAACTGCTCTGCTTTCATTTCTATGACTCTCTAAAGTGGTTATGGGAAAAGCCAGTGAAACTGGAACTTTGTCACTTCTTGGCTCTGAAACTAACTTACCTGTGCAGAAGATGAATTATATGAGCACGTCTTCAACTCATTTCATCATGGCATGAGCAGTCTTTTCTCGACTCTCAGTCTAGTTCTCAGGCTGTACATATTGTGAATTACACTATTCTGAGAATTGGTGTGGATAAAAGAAGTCTCTACATGTCCATACCTGGCATCTGAGACTATAACATCAAGAAAAAGAGGACAAAATGACAAAAGATTTCTGGTCTTGTCTCAAAAACTGAAGTTGTTTGAGCATCTCTTAATAAGAAGCCATTTATTTCACTGTAAAACTATATTGCATAGAGAAAAATTTTTATTTTAGGAACACTCTATCCTTTACATAACATTAAGCAGTAAGCAGTCGCATTAAGTGATTTTTTCTCTCAGACAAAAATGCTAGCAAAACATCATACAAGATCCTGCTTCTGAAGGTCGGTATATATTCATTATGTGCTCCCTTCCTCACAGGAGCCAGTGAGCTCCTGGTGGTGAGAGCTCTGAGACTGCATGATAAAGATTCCTCCCCTATTCATCTGTGAGCCTGCTGTTCAGCACAAGTCTCAGTGGACTTTCAGTGAAATCAATATTTTATTTTATGTCTACAGTTCCCATCAGAAATATCTCAGGTTTTTTTCAGCAAGAATAGAGAGGTAGAAACAAAAGCTCCTCTTCATAATTTTACTGGCTTCATCCACTCTTCCCAAAGTCTTTTTTCCTCTGAGTATACTGCTGAGATCTCAAATAGGGACATAAGAGGGTTCAGCTTTCCCCACAGCTGATTGGATAGCCTACCCTGTGCACAAGCGACTTCACTATCCAACACCATTAAACCTGTGTAGTCGAAAGAGCTTGGTAAAATGACTGTCAGGCACTAATACCAGCAGTGAACACACACAGATGGAGGCAGAAAGCAGAGCAAGATATTCCTAAACAAACAATGTTTTACATGATAATGTTTAGGGAGTTCCAGCCAACAACATTTTACTCTGGGCTGTTTCACTCATTCTGTCAGAGGCTGGGATAACTTTAGCAAATTGCTGCTGGGAACACAGTGTGTGAAGATCTGAAGTTCACAAGTGTATTCATTTGTTTATGAGATGGGTCAAGTGGCCAAGCTTACCTGGAATAGTTTTATTTTACTGGTTTAAATTTTTATTACACCAAAGAAAATAATCTTTTGCAAGACTGAAATCATCAGAAGTCTTCTTTATATTTTTTCCACACAGTCTTATTTGAAGAAAACCACCACTAGCCTGATAGCTGCATTACTGCTGATACTGTGCAGGTCACACCTAAACCAGCAATGATGCTGAAGAAAAAATCTTAAATTTAAGGATTTGCAGTGAAGCTTTTTTATCCAAAGAGGTATGAGTTATCTGTTCCTCTAAGACAGCTTTTAAAATGAATTACTATCATGAGCTATTATAGATGAAAACAGAAGTCATGGTATATCCCCTGCTGTAATGAATCTGTAGTCTGAGACCCTGACCCAAAGCTCATTAAAACCAAAACCCATATCACTTATCCAAGGGAGCAGGACTGGATCACAAGCAGAGGAGGAAACAGTTTTCCATGAACCATCTATATAATGCAAAAACTGTGTCTTGTGGCTGGTCAAATTTGTACAGAAATTGATGAATCCTTTGTATCAAAATAAGAAAATAGAAATAATATTTTGGAAAAGCAAAAAATGAGCAAACTTCTCCTTGCCCTCCCCTCTTTCTCCCCATTTTTTTTTTCCTTTGGTAATAACCCTTATTTTTTTAAGAGGAGAATAGCTATTTTCTAACCTTGAATATCTGAATTTGTGATCTTATTTTGACTTCAGCTATCTGGAAAGTTATGTTTATAGCAAGGATTTAATTTCATCAAGGGAAGTAAACTTTCCACATTAGCTTGATGCAAAGTCAACTTTAGTATTATTTTCCACTTGGTTCAAGATAAAAATTAATTATTTTCTTGGTGCTAGGCAAAAGACCAAAAATCCCACCAAAATATTCAGAGAAGGTAACCAGTCTGTTTTTTAATGAAAATGCTTGGGTTTTCAGTCAACTGGTTTCTAGGCTATAAAACCAAAAAAACCCCCAAACAAAAAAAAACTAAAAGAAGAAAAAATTATACTCTCAAAGAACTGAAGTTAGGTCTGAAAGGAGAAAATTCCAAAGTATGGATGAATAAGATAAGTTTTAACAAATCCTGAAATTCTGATTTGTCTGGCTCCTACTACTGTAGCATAGTCACACAACTGTTCCACAAAAGTTAAAAAGTTGAAAGATTTAGCAGACTTTTTAAGATTTGTTGAACCACTTAAAATTGTCAAAATATCTCCACTTTTTACATGTTTGGTCAGATATTGAAAATAAGGGGGGGATTAATGAGCAGTAAAGACTGTTAAATATAATAAGCATGGAAAGTCTGTTCAGCCATCTCCAACTAAGTTATTTGGATCCTCTTTACTCACTGGACATGTGTACTTAATCCAAATCAGTCTCACTGTGAGACTTATTTCAAAGAACACTATGTGAAAATGAACTTGAACAGAAAAATAATGTTTTTCATTAAAGGACTCATCTGTGTACCAGTATTGTTAGTAAGCGAACCTTAGAGTTGTGGTTTTTTTTAATTTACAAAGCCATTTTGAGATAATCAAGAAACTGAGTATCGCATACCACACTGACGTGTAAGCTTTAAGGTAATTAGATGTTCAGTATCCGAGACTTTCATGAAGAAGAGAAGCTGTGAGACTTAGTCTGTTTTGGAACTCAAAACACATGGTTACATTTTCACTAATTTTTCTAACCACTTGACTTTCTGTTCTCCTCTCCTGTCCTTCCTCCAACTCAGTTCAATTTTGGAGGTGTGCTGCAATTTATGTTTGCTGTTGTTTGAATGCAGGGTTTATGAAAAAGATGCAAGGACATTGCCAGACCTGTTTGTGCTGTTTCAGAGAGCAGAGAACTGAGTGGTGAAAACTCTTCCTATTCTGCTTGATGATGTCATCTTGGTGTAAATGTTTGTCAAAAGATTTTAACTGTTCAGAAAATTTGTTTAAATCAAAACATTGTCTTTACAACAAGAAAATAAGTGGTATGACAAAGAAATAAAATAAGAAAGTGAAACAAAGTTCATCTACCACAAACACCTGATTTAGGATGTTGTACACCACAGTAAATGATACTTACAGTATAGTACAGTACAGTATACTGCAGTTCCGGTGAAGTCAGTGTGGTCATTGACCTGTATCAGATGAAGATCTGAACTGTGTATTTAACACTTTATTGTCTGATACTATGGAAAACAATTCTGATTTTTCCTTTCTTGGGTGTTTTTAGACTTCATCCTGCTTTTCAAACTGCCCTGGCACATGAATTCAGCAAGTGATACTTTGATTCCCCCAGATCCATCACTTATCCACTGATTTTAAAATTACTACCCAGATCTGAATAGGAGAATAACTGAAGAAAACCATGGGTTTTCTTGAATGTACACACCTTTCCACTCCTTGTTTCCTTTGACACAGCTGCCTCTGCAGGTCTCTGTCATGGTGGGACTGTGGTTCCTGTTTCTTCAGCCAGACCTTTTTTGCCTGAAGCATGCACATTGGTCCATGACACAAAAGGAGATGCAAAGTGCAAAATAAGTCAGACTAAAAATATAAAAAGAAAATTATGCTCTGTCAAGCTGCTTACTTGAGAAACACCCCCTCCAGAAGAAAAAATCCATCTCTGGTGTCGCTACCAGCAAGAGTGCATCAGTCAAACTGGGAAAAAGATTTTGCCTGGGATGAAGAAATCTGACAGTTTCTGGTATACAAATGAATATGGGGCATGTTTACCTGTCCCCTCCTGCCCCCTGCTCCCAATTTGAAGGGCATGCAGAAGACTGCTAGAGGGTTTGAAGTACTGGTTAATATCTTTCATGACACCCTCATCCAACTGGACTGACAGGAGTTTTGAGCTGTGAGGGTATCACAGAAGATTTTGTAAACTTAATGCAATCCTGACTTCCAAGTACAGCATCTGGAGGGACATGTTTACCAAAGGACATATCTCCTCTGTAAACACAAGCATCATGTTTTGCTTTATGCTGCTTGTTTTTCAGTTCTGGCCTTTTATTTCTTTATATCATAACTGAATTTCCTATTTTGCTATCCAGAAAGTTTTGTTATGTCAGGAAAATAGTAGTAAAACCTTAAGGAACCATATAGCTACTTAATTGCGAGTTGCTTGAAAACAATTGCTAACCCTCCTTAGACAAAGCATCCTACTCTGAATCAGTGCAGCACTAAACTGTGTTTAACTGTCATGCTATGCTGTCTTCATGAAAGCTGTGGTCAGATATTCTGATGTGCTGATGTTTTGCAGGTCCCAAATCTCCTGTCTGAACTCTGTGTCCTCTGAGGGCTGCGAAGTCTTCCCTGACCAAGCCATGTGATGCAAGAGTGGAAGCAGGAGCTTTTGGCTCATAGTGAATAACATAATCGAACAAAAATATAGATCTCATCAGACACTGTGACACAATAGCCATAGGGATCTTAGTATTGAGCTGACCTGACACAAAAGATTTAGTATCGGTTTAAAAATCAAACTGTTCTGCCCTTTTGGAGTCTGGTTTTGCTCACTTGTTTTCTTAAAAGGGTTTAAAATGAACATTCAATTTTTTCCTCACATTTCAGGATAGTAACAAATGACGAAATATTGGTAAAAATATCAGTGAGCTGAATGACCTTAATACTTTCTTTTTAATAACCTCGGTCTTTTTCAGTTGTTTATATAAAACTATGTGCAGTCTGCAAGCACCTGTTTCATTAAGTTTTTTGGTTAGAACTGAAATATGGTAAAGGTGTGAAAGAAATGGCAAATTACATGCAAAGTGATAAACATGCAGTCACAGAAGTGTCAACATCCTCTGTATGTGTCAGAGTGTGTGTGTGTGTCTTCTCAGGAGACAACACTCAGCCTTGTTACTGGCAGACCTGTGATCATGAGCAGCCACAGCCGCATCCTTTATGCTGGGATGGAGAGTCCTCTGGCTCAGAGGCTAATTGGAAGGAGGAGGGCAAAGATCCTAGAGGTCTGGGGTGTGGCAGCTCGTGTAACATCTGCAGCAGTTTAGATTTAAACTACTGTAGAAATTTCTCTAGAGAGATTCCATCTGTTTCTGTAATACAGATGGTATTAATAATAGCCAAAAGTGAAACACTCCTTAAGATTTTAGGATTCAAAGAGCAGAGTATGTCTATTAGAGCAAAAGACTGTCATCTTAATGACAAATATAAAACAACATTCACAGCCTGGAAGGAAAACAAAAATTACATTTAGTATTGTGTTTTTGTCCCCACAAGAATTCCACTGCAACTTCAACTAGGCAATGTAGACTTCCAGTAAAAGCCTTTGAGTCGTAAAGTGCCGCATTTAAAGAGGAAAAAATCAATAACTCCAACTTCCTATATGCTTTTAGTTTATTGAGTGTTTCTATTTAAATGCATATTTTGACTACAGGACTGCTAAAGAGTATCACATTCCTTATAGAGAGAATCATAGAAGAAAATTGTAACCTTTTGAGTGTGTAAGAGGTGGTAGGAGAGGCGAGGCAACTATTCTAACATTTTTAAAGGAAATGACATTCTTTAGCAGTCTAAATAAATGAACTTTACAGAAATAAAAATGTACTCTAGATCAGATTCTGACTTTGAAATAAGACATGAAAACAGATTAAAATCGAATATTCACTGAAAAATTAGGCCCTGGTAATATAAAATATAAATAATAATGGTATTAGCATTCTCTGCAAGTTTACATCTTTTATGTAAAAACAAAAAAGAGGCAACTGGGAAAGGGCAGCCAAAAAAAATCCCGAACAATAATTACACAAAGCACAGCTTCTTCAGTTTAGAAAGCTAATTCACAGAGGGCATGTCATCACCCCACACACCTCCTCGATACTATTAGTTATTTGAAATTTACTAGGAACTTGAGGATTTTAAGAGATGCAAAAGCATTAATAGTCCCTGAACCCTGAAACTTTACAAGCCCAGGTGTAAGGCAATAGATGACAGTTTGCAAAAAAAAACAGATAGGAGTACCAAAAAGGGGACTGGCAACATAAAATGATGACCAGCATTTTCTACTTATTAACAGGTCCACCATTGTCAGCATTCTGGTAAATAAATTTAAGGTGTCTTCAGGAAAGCAGCAAGATGGGGTTGCATGTTTATGGGGAAATTGAGCTTGAAACATAAGGGCTGTCCTTACAGAAGTACTTTAGAATTTATATAAGATGAAATGATCTACCAAAGCATTCTCTGGGATCAAACACCCTTTTTTATGTATGTCTTTTCTACCAAAGATCTTGTTCTCTGATAGGGATTATTTATATCTTTATTCTTTCATCCTTATTCCTTACCCAACTGTCTGCTAGAAGCCCTGTGGAGGATCTTGCCTACTAGAGAGAGATAAGGAAATTAGTGGAAAACAACTAATGTTTGCTTGCTGAATGCAAAAAAATTACCTCTGTGACTGAAACTTCAGACAAACATAGGTACTGATAGGATGTCAACTATTTATAGCTGAAGTGTGGTTGAGTTACTCAGGAGACTTCAAAGCTGGTGTTTCCCTGGGCTATGTGCTACAAAAGCCCTCAGCACTCAGAATGAGATTCAGAAACATGCAAGGACAAATCCCAAGCAGAGGAAGTACCCAAAGGGCTTCATCAGTTTCCACAAATTATAGGTGTGTTAATTGCCATATATTAATGTGTTTAAGTGTGCCAATGGTGAAACTCTTCAGATCTTGAGAAGATGTAACTATGCTGAAACAGCAAGGATGAAATCCAACACTGTGACTCAGAAAGTGAAGCTAAATCAATTTACAGAGGACCTCAATTCAAATGCAAAGGTCTGAAATTACTTCTGTCATGGGTCGGTTACAAGTGAGCTAACCACTCTGAAGAGAGAACTGAGGCAAGATGCCAAGAACCTTTCAGCAGCATCTTTGCAATGCATATCACTGGTTTTATTACCTGACTCTTCACTGTGGCACACTATTAGTTACAATACGTGTTGCATTGTATTGGTCTCATTCACAAAAACCTTTCAAGCACCTTCACTTAGGGCCTTGCCTGTGCAAAGCCACAGCAGAGGATTGGATGTTCCAGTGGGGTTACTCCTCCCTTAGTTATGCCTACCAAGAGGTACTTTTTTTGACAATACAGTCATGCTCCTGAGAGTTTCTGTAAATTCTCCCCAGCCTTCCCTTATCCCTGTGTGCTACTGTGCCTCTGGAGGACTTGAAGGTACTATGCACTGTATGAATGAGATGCAGCCTAGACCACACTCTGAACATTTCCAAAGGTACTCTTCTGGCAGCTGAGCTCCTCGAAGGTGCATATCTGGCTGCTCATAATCCTCAGACATTTAAGAAATTTATCAAATGATTGGGTTTTTTAATGTTTTTTCTTCCCTACTTTTTTTTTTCTAGAGCATTTTTTCTGTACTTCTGCTTTTTTCATCCTGTCTCCTTTTCATTTATCAGGGCCTTACCTGTTTTCTTGTCACAAATTTCACTTAATTTTATTAAAAATGACATCTCAATGTATTCATCCGGGCTGCAAGTGCCAGTTTTTCAGTTCACTGGTAGCACTGATCCCTCAGTCAGCTTCATGGACTGTGAATGAAAAAGACTAAAGTGTCTCAGCACAGTTCACGATTCAATTTCTCCTGAATAAAAGCAGCCTCTGTCCAGCTGAGATGCAGATCTCTATTTGATATACTTATTTATTGTCACATCAGAAAGGTCTGTCTTGAGGGAAAGCTACAGAATTAAGGATAATTGGGAGAGAGTAGAGAGAATAAAATAAATGTTGCTGTTTCTTTCTCAGCCTGTTAATATGATTCAGGAGTTCTTCTCTGCATAAGGTCTGTGCACAAGGAAGAAAATGTTAAGACTGACAGAGACAAGGAGACATTGGCAGGTTTTGCTTGGTCCATGTGTGCATGATGTGCCAGAAACCCACTCCAGGAAGAGAAGCTCTGTTAACTCTTCCAGGTAAAGCTTCCTCGAGTTTTTGGAAGCTAAATTTATGTAAATTCAGCTCTTATGACTATGACTTTTAGTTAACCCTACAATAAGGTAACATTCTTGAGGAATGACCTAGAAACATCAGAACTGAATTTTAAAGCAAAAAGTAAGCAAATAACAATGATCCAACCAAAACAAGAGATTGAACAACCATGACAAGGAAACAAGATTTTGTAATGCTACCATTTGTAATAAACTAACTATGAAGTAAGTAAAGGAAAAAAAAAAGGCCTAAAAATTACATTCAATAATCACATTATATTTAATTATTTTACTATTTCCTAAAAAGGAGCTTATCCTAAACTTTAAGTTTGTTTTGCACAAACTGAGGAAGAACTGCATATGGAAATCAAACCCTACTTGTACTAACTATGCAGCATTTTCATTGTTTTTTTTTTTTTAATTTGTCTTTTTTTTTTTTTTTAATATACATTCAGTTCATTTTGACTACCTAGATACTCTAAAAGGAGCCTATATCCATGTGAATGTTACCATTAATCTATTAATATGCAATTAAAATGTAGATACCTAGATGTTACTTTTCATGTAGGACTTTTTACTGCTGATGAATGTTGACATTATATATGGATGATTTTGCTTTTTAAACCAGAGTAGAACATTTTGTCATCTAGCATAGGTCCTTATATAACCAAATACTAGTTGTCATCTACTTATTCTTCCCTTCAATTTATAACTTGATTAATCTTTTGAACTAAAATAAAAGGTTAAAAGTACAGTAAAGACAAGTACTTGCCTGGTTCACATGGCTGAAATGACACAACTTAGTGATTTATTTAATTAAAATTTTTCATCTTTATTACTTGACCAATAATTTTTATTGTGCATTCTTCAGTGGTTTGCAGACCTTTCTATGGTACTTGGCATTTTTTCCCCTTGAAGATAATTGTAATTACTATAATCATATCACCATTTGGTCTTCTAAACAGTTAAAAAGTTTGAGTTCCTTAACTTTATCAGAATTTTCTTTCTTTCAGTCTTCATTCTAAAGTTTGTTCTTTTAAGCAGACTTCTTTTTTTAAAAAAAAAATCCCTTAAGACTGCTGGTGCTATTAAAGAATGGATCTCATCAATTCTACAGAGACATATAATATCACCTTCTTAACTAGATGGTCTCTGTTTGAATAGAGGGAACAGGCAATCAGGAAAACAGGGAGGGATTTGTTTATGAAAGGTGAAGGTATTCTGTCTTCACACTTAGCTGTGCAGAAACTCAGCCATCCCATCTCCTTTGCAAGAAACAACAAGGAATTCTCCCAGGCTAAATCCTCCCCAGATTTACTTTGGAGAATGAATAGTTCCTCATGGCTTTCTGGAAGGATTATTAAAATTCCGACTAATTAAAAAATAAAAGTTAATTGAATCTGAAGTGGGCTAAGTCTCCTAGTGACCTATCCCAAATGAGAAATAATGAGATTTTCTGAAATTAGCAGAGGAAGCTATGTCCCATCTGTGGAACTGCAGACTGAATAAGTGCATTCACCTCATCTACAAAGCACTGCATCATCAGGAACACTTGTATGTTCCCTAAGTAGGAAAAAAAAATGAAGAGTAGAACTTAAAAAAAGAAAGACAATATTCTTTCCTTATTTATAAAGTATTCCTCTAATGTAGTGAGAGTGTCTGTTTTCTCTAATGGTTCAGTACACACAACAGAAAATTCACCAGACCAAAAAAAATATTTCTGAAGAGCCAGCAGGCAATCATGTTTTCTGCAATATCAGTCAAATTTTGCCACACATTTCAATGGCACTAGAATCCCACCTTCAGGAGAGAACTATTTTACTTTCTTTCTTCACTCTTAAAAACATTATTTGATGAAAGACTATTCAGAAATTAGTTCAGCAATGAAGCTACTATTGCTTGAGAAAGCAATCAAAAACAGCACAGAAAATTCCAGTGTCAGAAACATTTCACTTGAATTTTTTTTATTAATTTCATCTTACTATTCTCAGAAGGTGCTACATTACCATCTTAAATCAACCAGCAGAGGTTATATAGAACTTCCTGGAAGAAAAGCAGTCAATATCTTTCATGGCTCGGGATGCTGTAGTTTTAGGGAGGCTCTGAATAACAGGCACATAAATAACGTGTCTTTGTTTAAAATGTAACCAGTGACCATTAATTTTACAAAGCACTGTCTTTGTACAGATTTACCGAATCCTTTTCACTATTGGATTTTCTTTAGCAAACAATTAGATGAATTTTCCAAATATTTTTTATAATACAAAATTATTTCTAAAAGTCTACTAATAAAGCCATTAAAAAATTCTTTATTATAAGGATGATGATAAATGTCCTCTAAAATTCTCATATAAACTTCAACCACCTCACTTTTAAATGTATGCATAAGTACTAAAATCCTGTCTGTCCAAAAATAGATGTTTAATCCAGGTACTGACATTTAGATGCTTTTAAAAAAGAGAGGTGAATGAGATTTGAATCTGGTGGACATCTTGATCTCATGTCTCTGAATCTGCTACATAAAGCCTTTGTAAGAGTTTCAGATAGTAAACACTATGTACTGCAAATGTCGAGTTGCAATTTCACAATTCATAGGTAATATTGTAAGGACTCTGAAGATAGGGAAGACATGCAACAAAGACTAAACCAATGAGTTTTCCAAGCTAAGTTGGACTATAAGTTCTCCTGCAGGTGAATGTGGGCCTCCTTGTCTTTAGATAAAGACTTGGAGAACAGGTAAATAGCTGCAAGAGAAGGCAGAGTAAGGGGTTTCTCAGGGCCATAAATCTGCACAAACAAGGCCATGCTGATAATGCATGGGGAGATGAGCAAACACTATGGTGTCCTGAAATGACATATGTGCATAAAAGGGTAAAGTGAGAAGGGGTATTCTTCCCCAAACAACCACCAAGGACCACCAAGGACCACTCCTCAAATTCATGGAGCCTGCATGAAGCCAAAATAATGGCCTGGCAGTGTAACAAAGTATCCAGAGTCTGTCAGAGCACAGGCTTTCATGTAAGTCACAATCCATCAAATGAGATACTCAGATCTGAGCCAGCAAAGTTGGAACATAAAAGCATAACATTCTACTATTCAAGCAAAGGAGCTGGATATTTTTCTTGAACACACTCTGAAACCAGAGATGGTGGTGCCACTAGGCAAAGATCAGACTTAGCCTGTGTGTTGGGTCTGTGTGTGGGGGCTTTGGTAGCAGGCGAGGGCCCTCGGGCCCTCCTGTGAGAAACTTTGAGGGACTCCACAGCCCGACCTGCTTCAGGCCAAGGCTGAGCCCATCAACGATAGTGATAATGTCTCTGCGATTAACACATTTAAGTAGAGGAAAATGAAACTGCAAAAAGATCTGCAGGGTAGAGGAGAGGGAAAGGTGAGAGCAATACCTGAGAAGAGATTCCAAGATCAGTGATCAGGAGAGGAGAAGTTGTCAGAGCAGAGGTCCCCCTGAAGCCCGTGGTGAGCCAGTAGGCTGTGCCCCTTGCAGCCCACAGAGGATGATGGTGCAGCAGCCCATGAAGGACCATGGTGAATCAGATGTCAACTTGCAGCCATGGAGGACCCCACACCAGGGGAGGTGGCTGCACCTGAAGAAGGCTGTGACTCTGTGGGAAGCCAGTGCTGGAGCAGTCTGTTCCCAGAGGACTGTGCCTGGTGGAATGGACTCATGCTGGGAGTTCATGAAGGACTCTTTCCCATGGGAGGGATCCCATGCTGGAACAAGGGAAGAGTGTGAGGAGTCCTTCCGCTGAGGAGGAAGGAGAGGCAGAAAACAGTGTGTGACGACCTGCCTGCAACCCCCATTCCCCATCCCCCTGTGCTACTGGGGGTGAGGAGGGAGAGAAATAGGGAGCAAAGTAATTTGGGCCCAGGAAGGAGGGAGGGGGTGAGGGAAGGTATCTTTAAGACGTGCTTTTTTTTCTCTTTCTCCTGCTCTGATTTGACTGGTGATAAATTACATTGATTTTCTCCCCAGCCAGTCAAGTCTGTATTGCCCATGACCATAATGGGCGAGTGAACCCTCCCTGTCCTTGTCTCCACCCATGAGCTCTTAGATTTTCTCCTCCCACTCAACAGGGCTCCCCCCGAGTGAGTGAGTGAGTGAGTGAGTGACCGAGTGACCACCTGGTTCTTTGTTGCTTGCTGGGCCTAAACCATGACAGCCTAAACGCCAGGCGGAAGCGTGTGCAAGCGGAGAAATTTATGCTTTAGTCAAAAAAAGTGCTTGGAGAATGCAGTTTGGGCCCTTTAATTACCTGAGAAGGAGTAACCAGGAGAAGCTGAGGTTTTGGTGTAGCTGAAGCTAATTTTTTATACTCATATAATGAGAAAGATTTTTTAGTCAGAAGGCTGAAGAATTATTTTGCCAGTTACTCAGGATTATTGTAGCACTCTGTCTGCCTCTGTTGCTCACTAATTTAGGTTAAGTTTTCTGAATAAGAGATAATGCCTCAGGCTTGCTCCTCAGATGGAAGGGATAAGATATTTAAAGTTTATCTTGACCCTCCAGGTATTACAGTAATCCACTATAATGCACCCTTGAGGGCTGTGATTGCTTCATTCTTTTGGTAATTTAAGTGATATTATATCATGTAATGAAAGTATTTTTGTCTAACTTTCTCTCTTTTATCAAAAGTCTGATAACTCAAGACAAATTCAGTAAGAAAGACAGAAATATTAAATATTTTCCATGGCTCAAATATACATTCTTTTTGGAGAGCAATTAATGTGGTGTTGCTGTATAACCTTGTAATAGTTGAGTAAAGCACTCAAATAGTCTTCAGCACATGGTGCTTGAAAAATAGAAAAAATCAAAAGAATAGCAGAGCAAATGTTTAGCATGTGTAAAGAACTGACCCAGTTCTTTTAATTCCCTGTGGAGATATTTGCCTTTGGAAAGAATCAAACTAGACCAGGCTTGTAATATCTATGAAAAAAAGAAAAAAAGAAGGGAAAAAAAAAAGAAACCCCAAATCATTCAAATGGTAAAGAAATTGAAGATGGCAGGATCAGAAATCAAGAGTGAGTGAAGTCAGAATCATTGCCTCTTCATCCTTGAGCTCCTGACTGTATCCTCTAGGCTGAAGAAAGAACTGCCTTTAAAGAAGATATTTGAAACAAAGAATGGGAAAAGTTTCAATATAGTTTATGTAGGCAAATTCAAGAAATAGCATTTAAGGTGAATCAGATTGGTGATAACAAGGACTGGGATATTGGCAGAGCAAAAGAATGGCATCAGCTGTGACTTAGAGAGAAGAGGCAAATAGGAGTGCTGGTGATTCAAATTTGCATTTAACATCTATAGCAAGAAAAAAGGGTCCATTTTTGTCATTGTGGTGAATCAAGAGGAAGATGCAATGGCATTGTAAAAAATGTGAATAGAAGAGAATTGTTCTGTCAAGGCCAGAGGGTGTAAGGCTGAGTTAGTAAGGGGCTGAAATATATGAGAATCTAGCATGAATTACAGTGGTGAAGGTGGATATTAATTATGATAGAAGTACTAGGATTTGGGGTGAGTTGCCTTTCAAATGGACAGTGTTACCAATGACTGCACAAAAATTTCTCTTTGTTCATGTTCTACATACTGGAAATAGTAGGAAAGACCAAGGCTTGGATGTGGACCAGCATTTCTAAGGCAAGGAAAAACTCCAGATTCTCACGAATCAACACTGATGCAGAGGTATTAGAGGTCTTATCTCCAGACACTTGGGAATGCAGATGCATGTCACTGTAAGCAGCATTATAAACCATCCTTCAATTACATGATGGAAAGGGTGGGAAGCTGATGTTTATCACTGACCACAAAAAAGCCATTTCACTTATCTGCTCCAATATATTTTCCACCTCTTTCCTCACTTGAGTATTAAGATTAAACTGTTCATAGAATGAACTGTCAGATATTTTCATGCATGTACATGTGTGTACACACCCATGTCAAATAAGACCTAGGTTTCAGTTCATTTTTGTTACATGTGAACCAAGTATGAAATAACATTTGCACACAATTCTCTTTCTGATAGGGTGTGTTGGGGGCAGTTTTGTATGTCTTGCAAACATGGACATTTCAGTAACACAGAGGAACAGCAGTGTGACAGCACATAACTAGCAGGACTATTACATATGTTCAATGAATCTGTGAACTCAAGGGAGGATTTATAGCTGCTATTGACTTAGTGCAAACTAGAATTCATTGTGTCTGGAGTTGTAAGTTAGTGCTGCAGTAATGGTAATAAATCACATGTTTAATGTCATCAAATATTTTTCAGAAAAAAAAAAAAGAAAAGGAAACACAAAGTGTAATGGTTCCCCAAGGAAGGACAATAATGTGGAGAAATGAAGCCATGAACACCTGAATGCAGCTGGGTGGCTTGTACCCAGCCAGTTGGTTTTCTCTGTACCAATGCCAGCACGTAGGCAAATGCGGCACACAAGCTAACATCTTTCTGGCAGCCTCTTCACTGAATGAACGTGCTGCAGGAAAACACTGTGTCTGCATGAAAACTGAATAACAGACTGTGGTTCATGGTGTTAGTGTCAGAAAAAAGCCATGCACATTGTTTCAGCAAAACACTGAATTGGTCCCACCAGTAAGGTCAGTAGAAAAAACATCTAAAAAGTGGTTCTACTAATCTTCCCCCTTTGTATTGGGTTAGAGGTCAGCAGGTACTTTCCATGAAGGATGGGAAGAGCTTAAATATGCATAGTTTTAGTGTCTTGTGAAACTATCAGCCCACTCAGAAGACTGTTACTTGAAATCAATCAGTTTTGAAGAAAAGGGATGCTGGGATTCCCTGTATGCCAATTCATGTATGAATGCACCTTATTGTAGAGCCTGAGAGATTCAGGTTAACAGTGAGAAACGTGCTTGTTTAATGTGGCAGGCTGCTGTCTCATTATCATACTTCTGCTAGCATTCCTATAGGGAGGTTATCTCTCTGAAGATGAAGATTAGAAATTGGCCCTTGTGAAACAAAGGTTTTAGCAACTGAAACAGGATAACTTCTCAGTTTCAGAAGGCACAGATGTAGAGAGGGGTGGGAAGGCAGCAGCCTGCTTGAAATGAAACATGTCTACTTTACTAACATGCATTAGCTGATGAATTGTACCTCAGCATGACATATGTGGGTTATCCAAACTGAAAAGAATTTATGCCCTTTGTCATTGGATGAAGACTATCCAAAAGCAACACTTAGACAAATGAGACTTTGGCTGTATCTACCCATCTCTTGGGGACCATCCATACACGAAGTGTGCAGAATTGTGAGTCCACAGAGAAATCACCCCATGCCACTACAAGATGTTGGGTAGACAAAGCAAGCGCCCGGTCACCCAAGGCTGTGGCACCAGCAGTAGTTGGAGGGGAAGGTGAGGCATTGGGCTGAACTGGAGCAAACATGAAGCTAGTGAATGTCAGAATAGAGGTGAAAATCTCTAGACTGAATTTTTTATCTACCCACTACACCCCTCCCACTATATAAATAAATTGTAAATTTGAAGTCAGTGAATGGTGTGGGTCTGTCCTTTCAGCAATCTCACCTCTAATTTCCCCTGTGACATCCTGGCTGAAAAGCCATGTTGTGTGACATCAGTGTTTAAAAGCTGTGTTTTCCTCCTGGACACTGCAAAATACTGGTGAAAGCTTATGGAGCAGCTGGAAGCAGATCTTGTTTAAAGAGAGGAAATCTCTGACAGAAAAGCAAAATTTGTCATTGAAATAGGGTTTTAAAATAAATAAGAGCTCATTTTGATAGTCCAAAATTACCCTACCTCATACCTAGATTTTCCCAATAAACTTCAGGAAACAGAGTAGTGGGTGACAAAGGGGACAATTGCCTAGTTAATGGGAGCCATGGGTAGGAATCACAGAATCACAGAATGTTAGGAGTTGGAAGGAACCTCAAAAAACTATTTAGTCCACCTCCCCTGCCAGAGCAGGACTACCTAGAGCAGGTCACACAGGGATGCACCTAGGCGGGTTTTGAACATCTCCAGGGAAGGAAACTCCACAACCTCTCCGGTCAGGCTGTTCCAGTGCTCTGTCACTCCGACAGTGAAAAAGTTCTTCCTTATGTCCACCCGGACCCTCCTATATTCCAACTTGCACCCATTCCCCCTCGTCCTATCACTGCACATCACTGCGAAGAGCCTGTCTCTGTTCTCCTGACACTCACCCTTTAC
>VZRW01000881.1:207642-357137 GCA_013398125.1 Aegotheles bennettii | reverse complement strand
CCCCCCTATTTTTTATGAATATTTCTTTCTTTTTCTTTTTTTTTTCCCTTCTTTTCTCTTTTCTTTCCAAAGTCTCATCGGCTTTTCTGAATTTTGCAATTTATTCCTCCTTCCTTCTCCCTCGAGAAAAACACTTTTCATCAGAAAACATGATACTTTTTTTCCTCCGAGCCTCCCTGCAAATTGCCTCGCTCTCTCCAGACAAGTTTCTAGGATCAACAAGTTAACCTTCAGAAAGATTACAAAGGTACAAGTGGGCTGCTTAAGAGGTGAATCATTAAACATAAGGTGAAGTATACCACTGCAGAAGGTTTCAATTAAAGTGACAGTTCAGTCAGCCTTTGCCTGCCTGGGAAAGGTATGCTTTTGTTGTGCTGTGCTGGGAGCTGCATCCATCCCGGGCAGGGAGGGTTGGTTCCCCACGGCTGCCTTCTGCATTGCCAGGGCTCCTGCTGCTGCTGCGCTCCTTGCTCCTGCAAACAACTCCACTGGTTTCAGTGTGATAAATTCGACTGTGACAGCACTAAATATGGAAAAGGGGCCAGATCTCCCTTCTGTCCCACCCAGGCTGGAGTGAAGGAGCCTGTCTCAGATCTGCCTTCCGAGAGGCTTTACCCGATGCTCCTCATTACCTCGGCCTGAGGGAAAGCAGGATCAGGCCCACAACCTTCCCAATTACCTCCCCAAATCCTGCTCTCTTCTACTTATTATTATTATTATTATTATTATTATTATTATTATTATTATTATTTAAAGTAGTTTTGTTTTAATATGACAGCATATTTAAGAAACAGCCTCAAGGTGGAGGAAGAAATGAGAGATCCTCGTGGAGTCGTGGAGATGCCATACTCATGCTGCCTGGTCCCCAGGTCCCCGCAGCTGCTCAGAGTGGGGCTGGCACACAGGCACCTCTGGCCCCCTTGCCGAATTTCCCGTGGGTGCCCAGGGACTGTCTGCCCCGATGCAGAGCCCACATCTGTGCACAGAGAACAACACATGGGCAGCCAGTCCCCAGGCAGCTGCCGCTGCATGCTCTGCCCTGCATGGAGGTCCTGCGTGCTCGGAAAGGGTACGTGCAACCTTGGGCTTGTTTTTCCTGGCTTTGGGGAGTATAGTCAGCACAGTGGTGAGGCAGGAGGCAGAGGGGGGTCAGGTCAGCAGTTCCACCGACCTGGAGCAATGTTGGGATGTTTTCTGGCACTTTCCTGATTTTAATTTTAAGTATTTCTGGGTTTTATATTTCACTCCAGAGTGTTCCTGTACGGCAACCCTGAGTGTGGGTGAGATCCTCTCCACAAGGATGCTCCAGCGACTGGGTTAATTCCCTCCTGCTAATTCCTTACATAATCATGTGGGCTCAGATCCTCAAAAGTATTTGTGTGCCTGCCTCCCTTGGAAATTGGGGAGTTTAATTGTCTGCTAAAATTATTGTTTTGTTTTGAAAGCAGAGCAGGAAATAACAAACTTGGTTTTTATGAGATTTGTTTGCCTCTCTGTGGTCACAGAGCATTTTACCTACTTCGGCGAATAAAATCACAGTTAAATAGTGTGGTGCCCAGATTACAGATGGAATTTTAGGCTGTGACCAGTGGGAATTGGGTGCCAACGTAGGTTAGGGGAGCTGGGTCTTGGCCTGTTGCTGCCTCTGGTCCCAGCTGGTAACAGTTGCGCACAGGACAATGGCACGGTCTTGCAAAGATGCTGGAGGGAAGAAGCCATTAAAGACTGCGAGATGCTGGGATAGGAGGATAATAGAGATCGCGTCAGTGAGAGATGCCATCTATTACAGATAACTATTGCACAGCTGACTGCATCTCCCTCTCTGGAAATGGCTCCTGCCTTAGTTTCATTTTTGGCTATACAATCTGAAAGAATTCTTCTCACTCCTTGGCGTTTGTTCCCTTCAGATATTTCACGCAATATGGAAGAAGGAGGAATCAAAATACCATGACATTGAGGTTTATTGCCGATGCTGCTCACGTCAGTTGAAATCAGTCACTAAAACCTCTGCCTGCAGGACCCCGTGCTCTGTATTTTTCTTTCCTAGGTAATCGCGATGGCAGCAGGGGGAGGTAAGTAGAAGGGAAAAGGACTGATTTTATTAGGTGTTAGAGGAGCTTATTAGAAAACAGGGGAAAAGAAAGCAATAAAATTGTAGAGACGGGAATTAAAACAAGTGATGAAATCCAGTCCCTGCTGACTGCAAGGGGACACTTCTCCCTGCATGCACCCTTTCTCGGTTTGGAAGATGCCCAGGCATTGATAAACATTTTACAAGAGCCTGACTCCACAGCAGCAAGCGGTGGTGAATACCAGGAGAAAAAACACTCTGGTGCCAGGATCAACCCGGCAGCTTCAGAGGCAGCGTTTAACCTGCTACTTTGCAGCCCGTGGGCCCTGTTTGGGTTTGTTGTCAGCAAGCAATTTGAATCTGCAGTATACCTGCATTATTTTTAGGCCAATTAAATTAATTGCTGGAACAGACAACCCTATTTAGACCCAAGGCGCTTTTTGCCCCCCTTCTCGATACTGTAGGGCTGATGTAGTGATTCTGGGGCTTTGGTTTGGCAGTGAGAGCATGTGTGTATTTTACGTAAGAAAGAGCAGCAGGGATGGATGCTGCTAGACAAATATTTGGTTAATTTTTATAATTATTAGTAATAACAACACCCTGTTCTCTAGAGCACCTTTCATCTCCAAGCATTCTCGAAACACAAGTAAAGCCAAGCCACGCAGCTCTGCTCTAGGGGGTGTAATTAGCTTTACCTCCACGTTGTAGATGCGGAAAATGAGGCAGAGGAAGGTGGGAGGACTAGAGACCCAGCAGAGCTGAGCAACGATGCCCTGAGCAGCAGCCACCAAGGCCCACCTGAAGCAAAGCTCCAGCCACTGCTGGACTCTTGGTGGATGTGTCCTGCAAGGCAAACTCATCTCACTGTGCTGTGCTGGTATTTGAGCCAGCTCCTGAGCCAGGAGCTTGAACTTTCCCTCCTGGGAGTTTCAAATACATCCTGTCCAGGAGAGTATCCCTTGGCCACCAGCCCATGTCATGTCCCCTCGTGTCAAGATGTGATGAGACAAGATAATTCCATGTGGTTCCCCTACCCAGCCCTCCTCGTGCCTGGCTTCCACATGCCAGAATCCTATGAGGTGAGGACAATCCCTCAGTGTCCTAGAACAGGAAGGACCTGGTGGGCTTTGGAGCCTGGTCACCACAGCTCTGGGCTACCACGTCCTCTTTAACAGCTGCAAACTCACCAGGTTGTCTTTTTGCCTCTGGCTGCCTGTTGCAGGACTTCTTTCCCCACATGGTTAAAGTGCTTCTTCCAATTTCCACCCTATATTTGTTCATAGACCGTTGGTCCCCCACCATGCAGAGGTAGCAGAATGCAACGTGTGTCCTGCAACCTGGCAGCCTGCCCCATGCCCTTATCACCACCTCCTTCTGCAGTTAGTACCTGGGGCTTTGGTTCACAACCCTAGTTGGATACAGCTGTGGCAGCTGAAGAGTTCCCATTCAATGCTGTGACTCATGGAAGAATGGGAGGACACAGATCTCTCCAGAGTGATCCCTCTGAGATTTCAAGACATGGATAAGGTGACTTGCATGGACTCTTCCAGTCCGCTCCTTCCTTCAGTAGGGTTATGCCATGTTAGCCAGGATCTATGCCTAAAACTAAGGGAAGTTCTAGATCTAATTTTACTTTTTTAAAAAAGGACTAAATAATCCATTAGTTCAGCTCTGTTCCATTCCATTCCATTCCATTCCATTCCATTCCATTCCATTCCATTCCATTCCATTCCATTCCGATCACGAACATATGTCCCCAGCAAGTTTCCTGGTTTAGGCCCTAAGTGCCAGCGCAGAGATCCTGGCTGAAATGCTGAAATTAGTTGAGCCCAGCAGATCATCAGAGCTTCGACCCGACACAAGGATTCAATCACCTAAGTGTGTTTCAGATCCCAATTGACCCTGTACTTCTCTCTTTTATTATCCGTGCACAATCTCTCCTGCTGTGCCAAGATTTCTGTGTTCTTCATTTCTCTTCCGTCTCTGATGCCACAAAGTCAAGTGAATGTCTTCAAGGAAATCTCAGTAATAAAACCTATTTCCTCCTCCCCGCTGCAAAGAGAAAGCAGAGTAATAGTTTCTTTATCCATCAGGGACCGGTTAATGCCTCACTCCTCATCATCACCAAATGCAACTAATAAAGGAGTAAAGGAGATTTGGCAGTTTAATGCAGCAGCTAATTTTGTGCCTGCTGCTCTGCCAGAAAGTATTTTCACTTTTGGGTGATGCCAGAATAGCAGAGCTGATTAATTAGCCTTCTCTTGAGCAGGAAGAGCTCAGCTAAGCTGTCTGCAGCCCCCAGACATCCCAGGCATTGGCCAACCTTCTTAGTGGCTGGTATTCCCAGTATCTCAAGGGTTCATCAGTCTGTCTGGGTAAGGCAAGAAGATGATGGTGTAGAGCCTTCCCTCGGGAGGGAGAAGGTCTGTTACACCCATCAGGTCTAGCTCTGTCGTTGAGATAATTGACTAGAGGAAGCTCTCAGCACGTCGATGCTGGTCAGGTACCACCAATGTGATGGCTCACAGTGGGTTGCTCAGCTCTGCATTTGAGGGAGGCAGGGCACAGGGTTCCAAGTTGCTCTGCAGATCCTGGTTTGGAGGGGTCAGCACTGCAGCCATTGCGTGGAGGCATGAGGCTCTATGGAAGACGGCTCTCCAGAACAGTAAATATGTTCATGCAATGAGCAGAAATGCAAAACAAGAGAATTGCACCCTCAATGGGAGGAGTGTCTCAAAAGAGACATTCAGGCTCATTCATTGACTGCAAACAAATACATGGGAGACACTGGTCACAGGTAGCCCCCCAGAGCAGCATGCGCCTACAGGACCATGACAAGCAGATCCCCCATGCCAGTTTACTAGTGCTCTCTGTGGGTCATTAACTCCTCCTGAGCTCTCCCTGCCCTGTCTTTGTCTTCTACAAGGTGTTTCAGAACAGCTTAAATCTGTGGACAGATTAATTAAATTCAGGGACAGGAACAGACAGCTTCCATAGGGCCTGGTCATCTTCCTTTCCATGTAATTTCTCAGATGTTTTATGGTAATGATTTTATGGTATTTGTGAGACCAGGAACTTACTGAGTATGTTCTTAGGCAGAGAAACTCCCTCCAAGCATGTGATGCATAAGATCCAGCAAAACAAGTCCCGTGGTCTTGGTTGGGTCCCTCTAGATGCTGTGACACTAATGGTAATACCTAGAATTTCAGTCTGGAGAATTGAACAACTTGTGCTGTCTGAGAGCTGGTGGGAGGCGAGTGGCTGTGAAGAGGGGAACAAGCAGATGGTACAGTTCAGTTCTCCTCTAAACCTGCTACTGGGCTGCAATGTGAACCTGGGCAAGTCCCCAGTGTGAGCATCTTCACTGGGGCTGGTGAGCTGTGCTGCTTTTGTAATAGGTGCAGAAAACCAGATGCTTCAAAGAGGCACATCTCACCCCAAAGGAGCAGTCCATGCAGTCTGGTCATGCCCTACAAGTACCTCTACAGACCATCCAGATGGCTACCTCAGATGTGAGCACCAGCCTCGCAGATGTTCAGACACAACCCCAGTTTGATGTCCCCTGCTCGTTCCCAGTGGCCGGTCATGCCGGGCTGGCTCTGAGCAGGTTGGAGCACTGCTGGTGCCCTGGCTTGGAGCCATGCTGTGCCTGTGCTGCTCCTGTACGGCCAGGGTTAAAACAGGAGACACAAAGTCAGGGGAGGATTTGGGAAATAAGGGTCTCCATCTCTTCTCCTTGCTGACCCTACAGCAGAAGGTGAATAACTGTTTTTTATGACCTTAGGGAGGATGGATGGGTTAATTAATGTCACAGAGCCCTCCAGATGGAGGCCACTACAAGTGCATGGTATTGTTATTATAGTGAGTGTTGCTTTACTATCCTTACACAGTGTCATCATTAGAGATGTTGCTGTGGAGAGCAGTGCCTGCACCGTACCATCTATCAGCGAGGGGAAGCCCCCTGTGATCCCACCTCCCCAGATCAGCTTTCCTGGGAGCTGTGCTCAGGCATGCTCTGTGCTTCACCGGGCTCTCCCTGCCAGACCTGATTTCCAGTTTGCTGTGGATTGCAGCACGTGGCGCTCACCTGGAGCAGGGTGCCAGGGCTTGCTGTCCATCCTACTCTGCCTTTGCCTCTCAGGCACCTCTGTGTTGTTCAGGCTGGGGACCCAGCCTTGCCTGTGTGCCCCTCTGGCCCTGAAGTGGAGCTGTTTCTGCTCCAACAAGTGGAAATCACCCCCACCCCAAAGGTTGCATGGGACCCCCAGACCACTCCTGCTGTCTTGGGCTTTCCGAGCATTGCTTCTGCCAGATCCATGTGTCAAGTTGAATTTCCCTGCTAGGGCACTTATTCAGGGAGACACCGGCTTAACTTCATCCTTATCCATCAGAGAGCTTGATCGCACCCTTAGCAGGAAGCAAGGGCTTATACCATCTTGCAGGTGGGTTTAAGCCAGCCTGTGAAGCCATCAGGGCAGAGGGGAACGCGGTGCCTTGCGGAGACCCAGGGCAGCTGGCGCTAGCTGGAACTTGCTGTTTCCACATGCCAGGAGGCTCAACTGCAACACAGGAGAGGGGAGACCTTGATCCAGCAAAGGAGATAAGATGTTTCAACTGGTACAAAGTAACCAGTAGAAAACCGGGCTGAGAACAAGAGAAGGTTGCATCTGTGAGGCAGTGTGGGCTGGCGTGCCGCGATGTACTGCGGAGATAAGGGAGAACGAGCACACAGCCAGAACGTGGAAGCAGGATCGGGCTGGCATTTTCCTGAAGTGAAACACTTCTCCATGTAAAACATATTGTGCAGGCATTCCCATCGCACTGTATCCAACTTTACCGTGGAGGAAAGAAGTTGCTTTTCTTCCACAATCCAGCTTTGTTATTGCTACTCCAGTTGGCACAGAAACCTTGGGATGGCTCAGGGGATGCAAAGGCAAAGCGGTCAGGAGGGGTGGTCTTGGCCTTACCCGGATATGCTGGGATGTGTGTATGACAAAAGCTAGATGTGGCTCCAGCATTCCTATGACCTTGTGGAGCAGCCCCCCTGTTCCCGGAGAGTGGGATGCCCATGTCCGGGTGCATGGGGTGGGTGGTCGGCCCAGCATGCTGTTAGCACATGTTGTGGATGGGGCCGTGGGGGCAAGGCAGCAGCTGCTCCCTTTGCAGTGTGTGGCAGAGGATGATAAATCAACCCACCTTGATTTTTCTTGCTCTCTCAGATGGTATCTTGAAATGTCTCAATCCCATTGCTCCAGACCGACCTGCCAGAGAAGAGACGGCTTGTGCATTGCTGGGACAGGGCTCAGGCAGCGAGCGAGTCCAGCTGGCAGGAAGCTGCCTGGCTGCAAAGGGACAGGTCTTTCTACTGTGGCAGTCACGAGATGAAGAAATGCTGCTTCTTCAGAAGAACTTGTTGATTTTAAAAATAAAGCAGCCATGGCCTATGCTCCCAGGAATATCTGGGATCAGGGAAATGGAAAGACATTTTTCCCTTCCTAGTGCAATTTGCACTGTGAAACCTAAATAGTGTTTGTCCTTCTGGACCTCCCCTGCTCCACACTTCCGTGGCATTTATCAACACAGTGTTTTGGTGAGTGACCTTCCTCCAGATCCCCAACACTGATGAAGTGAGGCAGTGATAGTGCCAAATTCCTGATACCTGACAGCTTCCCCCTCCCTACCCAGAGCAACCAAATGGATCCAGGGAGTGCTCCGCTCGTGGAGCAGACAGCCTGTTCTGAAGGTATCTTTGGATCAAATCAAGGCCCAAACCTGTAAAAACTTGTGCACCTGCTCAACTCTGAGAACATGAGTAATCGTGGAGGCTGAACATATTTTTTTCTACCATTTATTCATATGTGCTATTTCTATGGTTCTCTTCCCCTATTATCTCAGTGTCTCGTAAACACTAATTGAATGGTTCTCAGGTCCCAGCACACTGCTTCATTTCTTGGATTGCAGGTCACAGGGAATGATTAAAGCAATGGAAATAAATGGGGAGTTGTATGGAAAAAGGTCTGATTTTATTAATGTTTCTTTGCCTGGCTTTTGGAGCATAGGAAATTTAGGCTACCCTTTTTGAGCCATTTCAGAAAATATGGACCATTTCCAAAACCACCCTGTTTCATCCCTCTCTGAAAGAGTGATGAAATCCATTAGAGGTGTCTCCAAAACTTGTTGCCACAAAAGAGTTAATGCACATGGCTATAAAATGGACTTTCAGGTCATTTCAGATGAAAAAAACATTTCCTCTAACTTAACTTACCCCTGAGAGAAATGTTAGTCCTAACCTTGGCTGCCTGATTTTGTTAACCACTGTCATTTTCACAGGGACCTCAGAAAACCAGGGCTGGCCGAGGTCCACCTGGGCTGGGCTGTGTGACCGCCTGCCCTCCTCCCCTGGGAGGGTGCTTGTCCCCTCCAGCCCTGGGTGCTGATGCAGGGAGATGAGTATCATTGCAAGCAAAGTCTGGAAGGGTCAAGTCTGTGGCTACGCAGTGGAGGCAAGAACCTTCTGTTGGGTGCTTGGGAGTGATGTTTCGACTCTGGATCCATGATCTGGTTGCTATAGAGTCAGGACAGGAGTTGCCTCAGCATGGGACCAAGACTTGGGGTAGATTCCCTGGCCTTCAGACTTCGGACTGGCCTCGTGTTCTCTGCTGTCTTGGGAAGGAGGGTGACCTACACAAACTCAGCCAGGAGCTGGAGGACCCCACATCCCACCTGAGAGCTCTCTGTGTGACACCACATCATGGGGAAGCCTTGCCTAAATGTTAAAAGGGCAGAGCTGCCCAAATACAATATGCAAAACCTGGTTTGGAGATGTATCCTCAGCAGTCAGACGTTGGTGCAAACGTCCAGCTGAGTTAATTCACACGATGGCAAAGGGCTGGGAGATAGCCTCAATTCCCAGGCTTTGAGCTGGGGGTGGGTGAAATTCTTTCACCTGAAACTTCCTTGGTGTGAAAAATGCAAATTTGGTGACACATAGTTTTGAGCATTAATGATGGTTGTACTAAATTGTTTGTCCTGAGAAAAATACTCCAAGAAAGTACATTTGCAATGTTTATTTCAGTTTGAAATTCCCCTGTATTTTACTTGTAAATTGCTCCAAATCAAAGTGCAGCATTTTCTCCTCACCTTTCACATTTGTTGTAATTTAAATAAATAGTCCTAGGTGCGATCTGAACTAATTCCCTCCTTCCTGACTTTTCAGAACTATTCATGAAACAAAGCATCTCCAAATTCATTTTTTCAGACAGCTCTTCTCAGAACCATTAGATGCATTAACATCCACCACATAAATGAAACCACAGGCTATCAATGTTTTGAGACAGCTGTATTTCCCACCAGAAATTTGCATAGCACCACCTCTATAGTGCTCTGAATTACTCTACCATTTTTTTTTCTTCTGGGGAAAATGCAAGTTACTGGTACCAGATCTAGAATTAGGAGACTAAAAGTCCCCAAGGAAAACCTCAGCCATGCTGTTGTCCACCAGGCACAGGTCGCTCCTCCTGCCTATGTGCTAACACTGGGCAACCTTCATTCCTTACCCTGTCTCTCCTCACTACGTCTGTCCCCAAGAAAGTGGCCTCATCCCATTTTCCCAAACCATTTCTTTCTTCTCTGGCAAAGCCATCTTGCTGAAAGATCTGATCCAAAGAAAGGTTTAAAATGCCTTTTCAGCAGCAAAGCATGACCTTTCTGAGGGTTTCAGCAGCCATCTCTGCAAAATTTCCATTTTTGCCACCACTTAAGTTTTTCATCAAACTCCCATCTAACAAAGTGTAGTTCTCAGCAGCTGGAAGCAGAAGCAATTCAGCCCTCTGGGCAGTGATATTTGTCTGCATCAAGAAAATTCTCCCGATTAGACAGAAAATGGATATTTTTTTCTCTGTAATATATACTTTTAGTGAAATCCCCCAGCTCAATTCCCCTCCCCCTCTCCAAAAAATTATAAGAGCAGAAAGAGAAAATAATGAAACAAAAAAAAATGCTTTTCCTGCAGAAAGCACCGTTTCCTGGCATGCTCTGTCACCAGCACGCTCCCGCTCTGTCTCTTGGGAGGTGTGAGCTGAGAAGGTGCAGGAAGGCGGCAGCTTGCCCTGGTAGCTGTGTGCGGTTCCTGCCCGCTTTCTGCCTCACCCACTCCCAGGTGACCAGCGCTGTGGAAACGCAAGGTTTTGCTTTTCCCACAGTGGGGAACACAAGAAGATGAGACTTTTTGGAAGGGGTTGGTTTCTTGGGGTTGAGTGCAGGTGAGGGTCGTGGTGGGACTGACCCTTAGCTCTCCAGCGAGCCATATCTTTTCATCAGGGATGCTGATGGAAGTGGCCCAGCTCCCTCCACCCAATCTCTTGCTGGGGTGTGCAGTGGGGCCAGCAGCTGAGAATTGTGTCCCCGGCTGGAGGGTCTTGGTGTGGACCCTGCTGCTCCTGTGCCTACAGCAGGATGGAGGAGGCTGCTTCTGCACTGCTCATGCAGTACTTGGCACAGCGACCTCACCCACCGCCTGCACCCGTGTGGATATTGGGCAATATTTAAGGAAAAGAGATGGAGGTGGAAAAAGGGAAACGAGAAAGAAGAAGAAACACCAAGGAGATGATGATGAAATGTTTGCCCTGTCTGGAAAACTGCCCTAGCAGGGCAGGGGCGATGTGAGCAATGCTAGGAAAACATGCTGCCACTGCCCCAGAAGCGGCCTGTGGAAAGATGTGGGTCAGTTAAGATGGGTGTACTCAGGAGGCCCATGCCCAGAAATGCCATCTGTAGGAGCCCTGGTAGGCAAATGCCAGGGCGCTGTTGTTTGGCCATTGCAGAGAAGTGCTGCGAGGGCTGGGGAGGAGGAGGAGGAGGAGAAAGAAGAGGGAATTCTGGGGAGTTTCTCTTGTGTCAATGCCATGGGTCCTAGCAGCCCAGCTCAACTCCCCTTACACTGGGAAGTTCGGATCTTGCCTTGTCAGGTTGTGCTGGAGCAACTTGACAGAGTGAGGAAGGTCCTGAGCAAGAGAGCCCAGGCTGGGCATCCTCCCCTGCTCTATCCTTTCCTCTTGGACGTGAGTCTGGGGTCTAGAGCTGCTCAGCAGTTCAACAGTTAACCTCTGACCTGTGCCTCTGGGCTTGCCTGCAGGGAGTTTGGGCCTTTTCCAGCCTGTGCACTCTGAAGTGTTCCCCAGAAGAGCTTGGTCCTTGCAGAGCTCATTTACAAACCTCATGACAGGTTACTTTGCAGAGTAATCCTCTGCAGAGCTCTTTCTTCTGGGAACAAAACCCTTCCTGAGGACAGGTCTCCTGAGAGGGACCTTGAGCTGGTATTGGATTGTTGTGTTCACATAGGGACAATATTTTGCATGGAAAACCTTTCTCTAAGAGGACTCAAATTTTCATTGTGTCCATCAGCATCTCCCAAATGTATGCAAGCTCAGTTTTACCCCATCTCTCATGGCAGGTGCTTCCAGGGTAGGAGCCTTCATCCAGTCCTACATGCAGCACCATAGCAAATCCAGCACAAATAGCTCGAGAAGGTGTTTGGAAATGTGTCTGCCTCTCTTACAGCAGCAGAGCAGGGAGCTGGCGACAGTTCGGCTGGCCCTGCCAGGCACTGCTTGCTCCCTTCACAGCTGGCAAATCCTTTGGCACCTGCAGCTGCTCCATGAGAGATGTCTAGGAACGGAAGAGCCATCGCCTGTTTGCAAAGTCTGGCATGGCAGACTTGTGGAACAAATCAGGATGGAAGTGCTGCATATAGGTAACTGGGTTTTTAGAGATGAGGCTAAAGAAACTGGGTACCCCCTGTAGGGTACCTCTACCTGTTGCTGCTTTCCTTAGGGTGTTTGTCTGGACTCCGCAGAGATGTGCTGGATACTTAGAAACTCTCAAGTTCTGAAAATTTCCACTCGTGTCAGGGGAATAATGAAAACCCAGTTCTAGTCATCAGGTTCTCAAATTTAATCACTCTAAAAAATGTTAGCTTTAATCCCAGCCCCCATGAATACTTTATGGCATCAACTACGTGTTGACACTCTGAAGTCAGGTACTTTTAAGGGATTATTCAGATCTTTTATAATTAAAAGGATTTTAAAATCTAGAAATGCATTAATTTTTCTCCTTCTATTTTCTGTCTCCTCCTCTTCCCAACAAGCCAATGAAGTTGTAAAAAGCAGGTCTAATGGTAAACAAACCCTGAAATCTCCCTACTGAGAAATGTTGTCTAGCAATGGATTCTTTTTTTTTAATTTCAGCAGGAGGTAATGGTGACATCAAAATGATATTGTAACATAGTTGGCACTAAACAAGTATAATGTGCCCTAGATGACAGCCCATCATCTCACTTGCCTTCTGTGCTCTAGGTGTTGAAAATAAACCACTTGTCACGTAGACCATGAATGTATTTCAGAGACTGAGTGAGATTCAGGAACATCAGATATTGCAGCTATCCTGGGTGACTGGTTGCACCAAACTTCCCTCTCACTACGAGGCATTTCAGAAACATCCCAGTGGCCCCAGTGGTCCCAATTCTCAAGAACCACATCTCAGTCTTGCACAGCACACAGCCCAGGATGGGACACCAAGCCTCTGTGCAAAATGTTTTTGGCCTCATGCTGTCATCTGCATCAGGGTTTTGCCTTGGCAATCACACTGTAGTTAATCCCCTGGCCATCCCCACCAGGAGGCAAAGGGTGAGCCTGTGGGCTTGGTGGGCATTTGTCTCATTTATCTGACATCCAAAAGTGTCACACCCATTGCTCAGAGCATCTCCACCTCCCTCTCAGCAACCGCTATGTGCCAGGGTCCCACTCCTGAGCTGTACCTTAAGCTCTGTCCCTTGCTTTCCAGTGCCAGGCCCTGGGCAGAACAGTCATTGTCCTTCGCATGGGCTTAAAAGAGATTCTGTGAGGCTGTACCATCCCCATGGACCATGTGGGACAAGAGAGAAAAGGGAAACAAGACTTGGACTCTGTCCTTTGGAAAAGGTTTCACCAAACATCTTTGCACTTACCAGAGCCTTCAAGTGGTGTCATCAGCCTGGTTCCCAGGGCACAAAACAGTTGCCTCTGACCACGTCCCTGTGCCAGCAGCTGACAGTGGCCACACCAACATCAACAGCAGCATCCCACCACTCAGATGCTGCATTTTGCACCACCATGTGCACTTTATCACCCATTCTCTGATCCTTGCTCTCGATATAAACTGTCCATACCAGGAAGCCTACCCAACATGGCCAAGTATTTGTCTGGCTCCCACGGGGCTCCCAGTGAGACCAGTGAAAACCATTTCAGCCAGAGGTGGGTATGCAGTGATGACAGAGTCTGACAGCAGCATGGGGAGAAGATTCAGCAGTGGAGAAGGCCAGCTTGCATCATAACTGGAAGCTGCTTGAAATAGTCAAGTGGTCTGAGGTTGCCTCTCTCTGTCCCTCCGACCCTGACCCTCACCTCATTCCTTCCCACGTCAGAGCTCACTCATACCTGGCCAATCTCATGTTCATCTTTTCACCACTGAGCCCCTGTTTGCTGTTCTGCAGGTCTTCCTTGCTGGGTCACCACTTGATTCTCTCTGCTTTGCATGGTGAGGACACAGGCTAGCCACACTTTCCTCTTCTCCTTCCCTCCTGCCCTTAACAGATTGGAGGCAATCTCTTGAGAAGGAACTGGGTGGCTGATTCTTCAGCTTAGCAGAGCCAGATGACCTCCTGCAATGTCCCTCTTTTAGGAAGGGACAGAGGAGTCATCCTTGGTATGTTTCGCCAGTTCCTAGGATAATGTACAGTGTGACCAAGAGGAAAGAAACCCAACCACTTATTTGAAGACTCCAGGACCTTCAGGACTGACTCAATTTGGTTTTCGTGTTCAAGTGGGGAATGATTGAGCAAGAACTTGATTTTATCAGAAGGAGGTTGTCCATTCTCTATTCCAACAGGGATTTCTTTGGTTATTATCTATTCATGCATTTAATTTCTTTAGAAACAGCATCTGCCCAAAAGCTCTGGGCAGTCTGCCATTCCTCTGATGTACAAAGTGTACTTGTTATTGAACCTGGGAACGCATTAGCTACTGATCAGGCCATGGTCTTGCAAAGCCTTTTTCATATGCTTAATGCTATACGTACAGGAGATATTCAGAGGAACAAAACTAAGTTTGCCCTTTGTCTTTGTCCTGCTGGAGTTGTAGTGAATCACATTCGGACCACTTTCAGATGCTGTATCATTTTTCCCCTTGCCTGAAAGACACGAGATCCCACCCCACCCAGACACATGGAATGCAGTGATCTTTCCCTACTGGTGAAATTATGTCAAGTAACTAGTGTTTTCAGCAGATGTTATTCACTATTTCATTCTCTAGAAAGATCTCTAGTAGAGCAGTTCTTCTTAGTTGCAGTCAGTCATACAGTCTTGTCATTCTCAGGAGAACTGGACGGGTCAACCAAGTGTCCCAGGTTTGCATCTAGGGACTGATTTAAAGCAAGCACCTGCCTGTGACCATGCACAGATTGCAGGTCAGTAGAGCAGCTCAAGCACTTTAAGCAGCTCCAGTGAAGTGACATACAACCTCCTCCAACTATTTCCTGCACAAAAGAAAACATTCCCTTTTTCACAAGGGTTTCTGACAGCAAAAGTATACAGAAGAATGAGGATGCCAGTGCACACTAAACCTAGAGAAGGACAAGTCCTTTGGAAAATATATGCAGATGCCTCTGGAAAAAATTCCAGCTGTAGTAACTACCAATAAAGTCTATTTTATACCTTTGCGACCAACTGAACTTATGCAATCACTCTGCTTCTTACATAACGCTGGCAAAATGCCACCCCCTCCCTGTTCTGGAAGAACCAAACGGACGTGTTAGAAGAACATGATTGGAAAGGCTGGCCTGGGCCATTACTTTGTTGGAGCACTTAAAGGACATGTGGAATACACTCAAGATGCCATGAAATAATAGGCCGTGTCAAACAAGTTCTAGGTCTCCCAGCACGCCTTGATCTGGCCACTGAACACACCTGTTCCCAAATTGGGGTGACATGTCGCTCCTTCTTTGGGAGCATGCGGGTGGACCCAGACGTGGTCTCCTCTGCCCCACCCAGCTCAGGGGGGAGGGTGAATCCAAGAAGGGACAATGGCAGGATTGAACCATGTGGGGAACCCCGCGCCATTCCCATCCCCCACCACCCTTGCCAGTGGCTCATTTGCAATCAGTCCCTGATGAGGAGGTGAGCACAGGTCAGTCCCCTGGGTAGTGCCATTTCCCCCTCCTTAGTAGAAAGGAGCTTCCCACTCCTGGTTAATAATGGGCCACATTTGGACTCTTCATCCCACTGCTGCAAAGGCCCTGCTCAAAGTCACTTCTGCTGAGGATGTTCTCACTCAGCTCATGTGGTTGAGTGGAAATCTGGTGGGAAGGGATAGCAGAGCTGCTGGTAACACATGGGTTTGATGGGCAGCGGGAATTGCCTTCCTGTGGGCAGTTCCTTCTAGCCCTGCTGTGGAAACATAAAGTAATAGTGGAAGTTGAGAAATAAATGAGAAAGTACAAAAACTGCTATGGATCTTCAATGAGTTTTGTGGGCATTAAAATAAATCAACCCTAAAATTGTTTCTGTGGGCTCCAAAAGTAAAGAGGAGACATGAACATGTGCAGTCAGGCACCTCCATCCTCTCCATCTGCACAGTGGCTCTTTGGTCGCCTGTGTCCAGCGCTGAACACGGGAAGGACCGTGCAAGGTCCATGGAGGGGTGAGCAGCACCAAGGGGTGCCAGGCCCTGCTGCTGCCTGTGCTGCTGGGAAGCAGAATGTGCCAGGGCCCTACTGGGTGCAGAAGCCAGGGGCGCAGATTCAGCCTGCGCCGGGGCGAGCACTTTGGCGTAAACACTGGGGTGGGGAAGACGTCTGGGCCAGGGCAAGCTCAGACCTGTGCGGCGCTGGCAGCCCAGCTCTCTCCATGGCGTTTCTGATTTCAGGAGCAAAGGCGCTCCGAGAAAGCGCCCATGCTGGGCACGCCGAGCCATCAATGGACACCGCTTAGACTGTGGGCTTCCCCAGCCCCTCTCTCTGTCTCTCTGCAGCAGTTCTCCTGTTGTACAGATGGAGTTATGGACACAGGCTGTTAATAGAATAAATAGTTTGTGTAAAAAAAAATTACTGTGTGGTTATTGCCCTCTTAAATCTGCTCATAAAGGGCTACAACAGGCAAGGGAGGGAATTATTGCTGACCTGCAGCTGGTCAGTTTCTGTGAGGGCTCCGTCCAAGCTCGACGTTTCACACTTAGCTTTTCAAGATGTCATCTCATGAAATTTTACAAGCTCAGTGGGAGCAGGTGAGGTCAGTGCCTTAATGGGAGAGGAGCGAGGCGATGCCGGGAGCGGGTGCTGCTTCGGCAGGCGGTGCTCTTGCCGTGCTGTGCCGTGCTGTACCGTGCCAGGGGAGCCACACTCCGGAGTGGGGCCCTGACCACTTCAGTCACTGCAGATCTCGTGGGGTTTTCAGGAGTGCTCAGGTGGCAGCCCCAGCGGCCAGGCAAAATTACTAGTGGGTTGGAGACAGAAGGCCACCGAACAGGTTTGAAGGGATGAGGAAACATTTAGGTCATTTTTATCCAGAGCGCGTCTGCTATCTCTAAATCTTGCCAAGTGGGCACGACACCAGGAACAGGAGGTGAAGTGCGAGAAAAAACAATGCCAGGCTTTTTTCTTTCTTTTTTTTTTTTTTTCTTTTCACCTCCTTCTCCTCTTCCACCAGTTTCAGTGAGATTACACCAAATGCAACACATCTGAATGTACGTGGCACAATGAAGATGTGGGCAGTTTTAGGAGAAGGGAACCAAACCGGAGACCCAACTAGTTCGGTGGAAACTAAACTCCACTGTTTGAACATCAGCTTGTCTGCATGGAGCAAATGGGTCATCTCCACCATCTCCCCACGTGGGGTCTGTCAGCCATGCTAACAGGGAAGACCACGGGGATGTGAAAAAGATCTGAGCTGGTCTTCACGTGGTAGAGGAAGGGCTGCACACAAGATTTGAAGGGAAAGAGATCCAATTAAGCTCCTAGATCCTCCAGAATGTTGTGTTTTTGAGGACAGAGTGGTGATATTTATTTTTACCCCTTTTCCTTTACTCTCCTGGCTCTGGAGCAATGTGGGCTGTACACACAGCGTAGGATGTGAGCACATACTGTACATCTGAGGTGAGATGAAACACAAATATGCCTTTTCATAATAGCATTTACACCTGGAAGAGAAGACCGGTTTATTACCTTGGTAAACAAAAGTTAGAATTCAAGCAAAGTACAAACTTTGCCCCAGGCTATTCTGACAGCGCACCTTGTGTTTGCGAAGTGAACTCGGCTGCTAACGTGCGGTGTGAAGCAACGGGGTCATTTCCAACCCTCCCCCATCCCCTCGTCCAAGGCCCAAATCTTGAAAGTTCTTGTTTTGTTTTTTTCTTTGGAGGGAGTGCTTTTAGGTGTTGAGATGTACCCCGGCTGAGATGTCTGCTGTTGGTGGGGAAGGCCGTACATATCGCTGCTGTGCATCGGGTTTTCTCTCTCTCCAGAGAGGGTGAGGATTACAAGGTGTGTAGATTTAGCAATACATGCTGTGCTGAACTGTGACTTCTGCCGTAGGCATATGCTAATGGGGGAGAAAAGCCTACAGGGCTTCTCTGCACGTGGCAGCAAGTCCCAGCCTGGCACTCAGGAGGACCTGAGGATGGTCCTGGCTACAGGGTGGCTCTTAGACCTCCAATACTCCAATGTTACATGAACTGGCCTAGGATCTGGGCCACTTGAAAACTGTCTTCTTATATGGGGGACACATGGACTTAAACCCAAAAGTTTCATGGGAACTAAACTTCACTCTGCAGCAATGAGATTAACTCCCTTATTGGGCAAAGGAGCAAGCTCTGCCCTGTGCTCCAGCTTGCTTTGTTGCAGTCCACAAAATCTGCCAACTGGGCAGGGAGGAAAGGGATCCAGATAGATCCGAGAGGAGCTGGAGCAGCAGGATGTGTCTGGCACCACTCTCCCAACCCATCAATCCTCAGCAAATTTTCTTCATGCCAGAAGACAGTTCCTGGACCAGGCATAAGCTGGCTCTGGGCTGGCCTGCTCTCTATCCTCATTAAGCAGTGCCATGTGCTAAGGGCAGAAAAATGCCAGCTCTGCCTGAATAAAAGGATGAGCTTGTTGCAGTAAAATTTACAACTGTCCCCAAATTCCTAGATCAAATATTTGACTGAACAAAATTCCAAACTTTTTTGCAAGTTTGAGAAGTCCATATTATTTCACTCTCATCGATTCCTTTATTTAATTCTGGTAACAAAAGGGCAAGCAATTGCAGCCAAACAGTGTCAGAGAGGCTTTCAGCTTCAGGATCTGTGGCTCATAGGAAAGGCTGGATTTCTGGTGAGGCTGTTCTCTTGGAAAGTTTCTGAAGAATCCCCACTCTGGGTGTTAATTCCAAAAAGACAAGTTGCCCTCAGTGGGTCTCCATGGAGCAAGTGTGCCCAGGGCTGCAGTGAGGATGGAGGCATGCCGAGATTGCAGAGCTCTGCCTGCTGCCTGGCAGATGATGGTGTCCCCCCGCGGTGGCATCTGCGGACCCAGCTATGGAGGTCATTAACAAGACGCTGAGTATCTCACCAGGCCATGTATTTTACTGCAGGTCACTGTCTGCTTTTTCTCTTCAATATTTTCATCACTCCATACAGGACCTGTACCGTCAAGGGAAGCTGAGCCTTTGAAAAATCTTGCCCTTTCCTAGACAACAATGTTTTTGCTGGTTGTTTTATTTAGCTCTGTTGACCCCAGAAATCTCCAGGGTTACTTTAAGGAAACAAAACATGTCTGTTGGTTAGATGCAACCAAGCTACGAAGTACACTGGGTCATTATTCTCAGAGCCCCATGTCTCCAGCAGTGAGAACTTGTTCCTTATACCTTGTGTGAGCCCAGCTACCAGAGCATGGCATGCACATTGCAACTTATCTGTGCTGCAATCTCTTTGGGCTGCTGGGAGAGGACCTTATTGCGTTATGCTTTCAAGGGAAGAAAACCAGGACCTTGGATGGTAAAAAAATGACTTCTACAACCACATTTTTTTCTGAATCATTGACTGCTCTCTGTTTGCATGAGGTGGAACATCACCCTCCTGAAAGCAGTCACTACCTGAAAGGGATAGACCCATAAGTAGACCTTGGAAAACAACACTGAATTCATTTAATGTAAGAAATTTGACAGAGACTTTCAGTGGAGGCAAAGCATCCACAGGGATAGGTTAACAAGTGCCCTTCTCCTAGGTGAGTGGTCCCTGGATGAAGTGCCTTAAATCAAGGAAGTGGTGGAAGACATGTCAGAGAAGAAATGCCCACTCAGCTCTCTGATCATAGCTTCCACTGACCCGCTCACTTTGCTGGATTACAACATAAAGTCAACAGGGTTAAATTTAATCTGAATATAGCAACCCCATTAATATAAGTGTGATTTCAATTCGTTGAATGATAGCTTTGGCTATGCTTATTGCAAGGTCTTAAAAATTCTTGGAAGACGAGTACTTACAGAAATTAAATGCATTTCTGCATAGGATTTTTTTAACCACATCAAACATGCCTAAGTATACATTGTACAACTGTGGGGCTCAATTCTGATCAGAGATACAAGATTCCCCAGTGCTGCTTCTGCAGAAGTATGACATAACTTTGTCTGGCTGTTTTAATCCCTTTGCCTGAGTGATTAAAAACAAGACCAGGCAAAGCAATGAATATAGCCCAGGGAAAAATTCTGCCTGGCTCATGAGAGATTGCAAATGGACCTAATAGATCACTTCCATTTCTAACTTCTTTAGATTCTGTCATGATTGTCTCAGGTATTTTGCAAAATATGCGTGACTGTACACATGGATTTGCAATGGACCCCAAGATGAACAGAGCTGGGTCAAAATCTGTTTGAGAACGACTGTGAGAATGACCAGAACCCACGTTCTGGTCAGTGTGATATGAGGAGGGCTTGCTACATCTCTAATTGACACGTCTTTAAGATACACCAGAACAAGTTCTGTTAGTTATGAACATTTGCTCCATCTATTTGCGCGTGTTGATACCCACCACGGCCATGGGATTTACAAATATTTAACAATGGTGGAGGGTCTGGTTCTGCTTTAGAAAAGTGCCCATTTTCTCAGTGCTTGTGTTTGACCTAAAGCTTGTTTCTACAGCATCCCTCCAGAAAATCACCAACTGGAGATGATACAGTGACTGGAAGACAACCTTGTCTTTGTGCACTGTGAGACATCACTGAAGTGTCACCGCTATACCTGGGCTTCAGGCAAGATGGGAGCATATTCTACTGGTTGTATTGGTATTCGCAGCACTTGCACCAGTGCTTCGCTTGGGCTCCGCCCACCTGCATGTCATGATGAGACCAGCTCCATTCACTTCAATAAACACACCACACCTGTGCAACACTACTAAACAACTGCCTTGTGCATGGCCAAAGTGTGACATGGATTATGGTACAAAACAGCTTTGTCTATCATGTCAAAACCCAAAAGCTATCCAAGCAGGTCAGAGGTTGAATAGAGATCCCCATGGGGGATGCATCCTTGTCATGAGCAAAGATGTGTCTGGGAAGATCTGTCTGCACAGGCTTTCTCTCTATGTGGCTGGCACCAGCTTAGCTGCAGCCCAAAATTACAGCTGAGCTATGTGAGATGCATTCTCTGTTTTGGAAGGGCTGAGCATGGGATGCCCACCTGTGGATGGAGCTGTTATGTGCTCTGCTATGCTGGTCCCTCCATGAACAAGAGCTTGGCTAACAGTATAGCCCCAGACAGGTTCAAGCTCTGAAAGAACTGCAGAGAGCTCCCAGACTTGAGTGGAGCCAGCATCCAGCTTGGTGGATCTACAATGTGAATGGTTCAGGGAGCAGAGTCTGAGATTACTCAATGGACAAGGCATGCCCATTTCAAGAGGCCTTCTGGGGCAGTGCTCAGTAAGGGACAGGGATCTCAGGTTTGCACCTGCAGTTGCACCTGCAAACCCTCTGACACAGAGGTGTGAGTTTGCAGAGCTGAACTATGGACATGGACTGAAATGGGGTTTATTACCCCACACCACTTTCAGGTGTGTCTGCTGTTGTCTGTTCCTGTGAGTGACTGAGACTCCCTGGGCAATTCCACATGCACACATTCCCTCCATGCCCTGGAGAACGGAGCAGCTTTTGGTACCAGAAGGTGAGAAGAAAGAGCTCAGTTCAAATGCCCAATTCAAAGACATTTTAATATTTCATAGTTACCTTCTCCACGCTCTATAGTCTTCCCCTTAGCTTTAATAAAATTGCTACATCACATCCATGGTAAACCTGTTGTATAGCATATAGCTTTCTATTTGTAACTTGTGCTTTGTATCAATAATCGGATTTGCCCTAAAGCATAAGATGTTCTCAGCAAATGCCTACTTAGAACCATAGAATTACAGAACAGTTGGAGTTGAAAGGGATCTTAAAGATCATCCAGTCCAACTCCTGTGCCACGGGCAGGGACACCTCCCACCAGACCAGGTTGCTCCAAGCCCCATCCAACCTGGCCTGGAACACTTCCAGGGAGGGGGCAGCCACAGCTTCTCTTGGCAACCTGGGCCAGGGTCTCTCTGCCCTCACAGGGAAAAATTACTTTCTCATATCCAACTTAAATCTACCTTCTTTCAGTCTGAAACCCTTACCCCTTGTCGTACCACTCCATGCCCTTGTAAAAAGTCCCTCTCCAGCTTTTGTGTAGCCCCTTCAGGTACTGGAAGGTGTTCTAAGGTCTCCCCAGAGCCTTCTCTTCAGGCTGAACAACCCCAACTCTTTCAGCCTCTCTTCATAGCAGAGGTGCTCGAGCCCTCTGAACATCTTTGTGGCCTCCTCTGGACTCTCTCCAACAGCTCCATTTCCTTCTTATGTTGGGGACTCCAGAGCTGGACACAGTACTCCAGATGGGGTCTCATCACAGCAGAGTAGACGGGGAGAATCCCCTTCCTTGACCTGCTGGTCACATTTCTTTTGATGCAGCCCAGGATACCCTGTTTTTTTTGGGGCTGCAAGTGCATGTTGCCAGCTCATGTTGATCTTATCATCAACCAACATCCCCAAGTCCTTCTTGGGGCTGTTCTCAATCCAATCTCCACCCAGCCTGTATTTGTGTGTGGGATTGCCCAGATCCAGGTGCAGGCCCTTACCTACCTAAACTAATGTAAAATGTTGAGTAACTATTCAGTTTGTAACTCACTATGTATTTTTTAAATACTGAGACAATAATAATAAACTTTGTGCTTTCATTTCTTCTCCTACTGAAGATCTTAAAGTGTGTTACAGGAGGTAATCCATAAGGTTTCACAAGCAGAGGGAGTTGGACATTGCTTTAAGAATCATTTGTTAGGAAATCACTGAAGTTCTCAGATTTTGAAAAGCTTTGAAAACTTCCCTAGATTTCTTTGCAGGCTCTGCTTCCTTAGAGAGGGTGTCTCTCCCCAAAACACTACTATCCCCTTCCCACAGCAGAGTGCTAATTCAGAGATGAGGGAGCAGCCAGGAGAGAGCTGCCCTGCAAGTGATTGCCTGGGAGCAGTAACAAATCTACGTCAGGAGATATCCAAGGGAAAGTTAGAGGGTGCCTTCTCCAAAAGGTTCTTGCAAGGTCCCTGCAGAGCCATCCCAAGCCATCTATGGGATGCTCTGATTTGGCGACCTAGGCCTCTCACTGCCCAGTTTTACATGCAGGACCACTGCTCATCCAGCGTTATTTACAATGAGAGGCTGAGTGCCCAACCATCTGGAGCCCAGCCCCACTAATCATGTCCTCTGCCAAAATAAATTGAACCTAATTGGCTGGAAAAGGAGGAGGGGGAGAAGCAACAACAGCAAAATCAACAACAACAACAACAAATACCCCAACCCACCCCAGCTCAATACGCAAAACAAATCATTAAGTACCATTTAAAGTCAAATTGCACCAACTGTCTGACTGAGACTTGTCCAAGTTTGGCTTTATCAACATTCAGCACCACTGCCCTGGGATGGATGAGGAAGCACAAAACACTGCTGAAGGGTAAGTGGGAGAGAGAGACAACATGGTCTTGTTCACTCCAGGACCCTTTATGCTCTTCTAGGAGATAGAAAAAAATCTACTTAACTGCAAAGAAGGTCCATTCATTATCTTTGCTTTATCTCACTAGAAAACATCTTTCTTCCTTTCATTTGTGCTCTTTGTGGACAGCTCAGGAGCTCACATCTCCTGGCACTGGCATTGAGATGGAGCTCAGTCCTGCATAGCTGCAGGTTGGCTCCAGGTTTTGCTGCAGCTCTCTGTAAAAAAGCCACCCTGCAGCCCTCCTCCTGGCCCATTCCTTCTTCCATGGAGGGGCTCAGGGCCAGCCTTTAGAGTTCACTTTGATACCAGAATATCCACAGACACTTACCCATCTCTGGGTGATACCAAGGAAGAAATGAGAGTGTGTGTCTGCATCTCAGGGATCTCGCTGCCTCGGGGACCTCTCTACCTTGGTGGTCTTCTGCCTTAGAGTCTCCTTCTGCCTCCCGCTCCAGTGGATACCTCACACCACCTTGTCAGCATAGGATCTGATCTTCTTCCAATATAAGGCACAGCAACATGGTTAACATCTGCTGCTAGATTGTTCTCTTGCCTTCTCCCCAGTGAAGGACCGTGTGCAATGGACTGTTCTGGTTTGTTTTGTTTTCTCTGTGTGTGTACACATATTTTCATATAAGCATATGCGGAAACACAGATACAGATATCAGTGTGGATTTCCCAACTCCCACTCACAGATTAATGCATCTGAGCACACTGCTCTCTCCCCAGAAGTAAGAGCAAGGCTGTTTGACTGCACAGTCTCCCATTCCCAGCATATCCTGGCCCCAGATCTGTATTTAAAAGAATGGAACCATGGAAAAACATGTCAATGTGTCTTGCATCTACCAGGTGGGAGACTTGGTCTGGGATAGCACTTTGGAACTGTTTTCCTTCCTAGGTAGGATGTGCTTTCCAAAATGCTGTGATTTCCCCTCAAAAATCTCTCCAGCAGAGGAGTTTCTCTTAGCCTTAGAGGAGTTGGTGCTGCTGGGCCAAAGGAGCTGGAACCATCTGGGACCCCTCTCCTGGACACAGTGTGTTTCATGAAGTAGAAGTTTCTATTTCTCATTTCAAGGCTGTGGCTCAGACACGATAATAAGGTTGAGTGCAGATGGGATGCATGCCCACATCTGTCTGTCACTCTGCTCTCACATGCACAGGGATCTCCCTGATCCATGGGTTTCTTTTCTGGACAAGTTTTTATGCTTGCAATGAGGTGGGTACGGAGCGGGGAGTCCCTGTTGAAACCTGTCAGAAATGACTGTGCAGGCTGCTATTTTCCCTAATCTTCCTTCTGTGTCTCAGAGGTGATGGAAATCCTCTAGACTCATATAAGAGGAACATCTCTCACAACATCTCTTAGGTGTTTCAAACAGCAGTAATGGGAAGACAGAAATGTTTTGGATGCTGTGATTTTTATTTTTATTTTTATTTTTTTCTCTGCCTACAAGCCAGCATTGCCTTCCAGGTAGGTGGTCCATGGATAAAGATAGGCCACCTTACCAGACAGACGGTTCTCCGGATGCTCTTGACATGGTGAGAGGTATTTCACCCATGCTTTCAAAAGCTCTTGGCACATTTTTCCCTCTCCAGTGAGGCTTATCCATTCACAGTCTGGAAATGCTTTCTCATCTCCTCTCTGTGAGCCTCCTTCACAGAGCTCCTTTCCAGTTCTTGCTTTTCAGTCTTCCCTGCCATTTCCTCTGCCATTATTCTGGCTGTGAAGAACTTCCCAGTCCCCTGTTCGTCCAACATTTTATAATCCCTTCCACAAACAACTCAAGCTTCATCCTCAAACCAGTGCCATCCCTTGGAGCCCCTTTTCCTTTTTGCTGAACTCCATGCCGGTTAGAAGCCTCCTCCTAATTTTTATCCCAAATGTTTCCATACAGCAACTGATCCCCCATTTGTTCTCATGCCAACAGGATCTTTTAGGTTGGATAGCTCTTCTCCCACCCTGGTGTTCATGCCTCTGGTGTATTTACAGACAACAAAGCTATGCCCTCTCCTGAGTTTTGCTAGACTAAACAAGCCAAACTCTCTTGAATGTGGGTGAGAAACACATTCCAGAGACCTGCCAAACCTGGGACACCGACGGGAACGGCTGCTGGGGGGGTCTCTGGGGCTCTGCAATGTTTTTGCTTTAAGTTGCTGGCAGCGGGGTGCCTGCCTGACTGCCGGAACGGTTCATCTTCCTCCATGCCCATCCTTGGGCTGTTTCCCGCCGTCTCCTGTTGGACAGTTCCCGGACTCCCGCGCTCGCTCTCCCCCAGCCTGGGCTCACTCTCGCACCTTTGCCCGCCGAGAAGTGCTGTGTGTGCCCCTCTGCCTAACCCCCCGCACTGCATTTTCAGATGGCAAAGCTGTTTGTGTGGGTAAAAGCCATATTTGCTGTTCGGATCAGTGCCGTGTGGGTGGGCAGGCTGCAGAGCTGCCTCTCCTTCCTTCCTTCCTCTTCCCTCCTTCCAGCTGCTGTGACCACAGTACAGCCCAGTGCAGCCCCTGCATCTCATCCCTTCTGCTGTCCAAAGGAAAAGAGCTCTGTAATCAGTGGGGCTGATCATTCCCTTGCACGTATGAATTTATTCAGTCAGCACCCAGCAAACGCCCATTGTCTGGGGGATGTTTGTTCTGCTCTCATATTTGATAAGGGCATAACCAAATAAGCTTCTGTCTATCTACCCCGTGTCCTGCAGCTGTGAGCTGTGCCTGAGTTTAACTCTGTGCCATCTTTCCCGAGTGAAGGAGTTTTTATTTAAGCATTTTGAAAAGATGAAGTTAAGAGATGAGGAAGAAAATGGACATACACTACAAGTGCCTTTCCCTAGGCTGAGAATAGCAGTGCAGACAAAAGGTCTCATTTTCCTCTTGCTCAGCCTCGTCAAGGCACTTGGCCCAGTGGGTTTTGCTTTTCAAGAGGCACTTTCCAGCTCTCACGAAGGAGGGTGGATCTGGCTCTCTGGATTTGCAGTAGGGCAGGCATGTGGTGGGGAAGGGCCTGGTTTCAGTGCAGTGGGTTTTTTAACCACTGAAAGGATTGCCATCAGATTTTGAGCTGAAACACACCTCACTTGGGAGACCACTGGCCACCCTGTAAAGACAAGGTTTCAGTCAGCTGCAGCTGCAATACCACAGGCTGGGGTGCAGAGACCTGCCCAGCGATGGCTGTCAGAAGCGTGGAGGAGTAGCTGTGGTCAGCTTTCTCTTTTTGCAATTTCCCCTCTTTCGTTATGACTTTTTGGCCAGACTGCATCCCAGACCTGCAAGGCTCCTGCAGCAGCCTGCGGGCAGCAGCACATATAGAGCAACACATTCGTATCATGAAACCATATGGAGTGCTGCAATATAACATCCTTCCTGAGGGCTCTATGTGTGTCTGTGTGTCCCTGTGCATACACATATGCTGGTGTTTCAAAATGTGATTTAAGAGCAGAAAGAGTGAGGAGAGTTCAGTGGGGAATAGAAAATGGGAAGGTAACAGTATAAATATAACGATTTTCAAATCTAGGACCACCTTACTTCATTTTAAGAAAGCCTTGGGAACAGTATATTTCATCTGCAGCTTAATATATATTTGTCGAGGAGTTATACGTAATTTCATACACCACATTGTTCCTGCAGAGCACCAAAAGCACTTTACAGAAAGACAACAAGCTATTGAATCAGGTTGGAAGCCTGGAGCTGTATCCTTAAGACACTCTTTTTCTGAGACAACCTTGGCCTACACTATTTTAAAACAGCATGAATTTGTCCTCCCTAGCACAAAAGAGCTCTCTACAATAAAAGTTCAAGCTGTACCCAAGAGAGACGGAGCTCTGCCAGGCAGCCGATCCGTGGCTGTGGGGTGTCTCAACCCACGAGCCCTACTCTGAAATCAAGAACTGGACACTGAGCCTAAGACTGTCCCAAACAAATCTCTTTTCTTTCTCAACCACAGTCCAGGATTAATGAAGACAAAGTCATATGTGACAGACATTTGTTGTCCAAGTGAAAAGCCCAGAACTAACACGATGAGCAGCCCAGGAGAGAATTAGATACCCCACATGGCTGCACATATGGGGCACTGCATGTCTGGTGGTCACCCCGAATCTGGGATCCAGGTTTCCTGATCATCAGTTGTGGTGCATGGGCAGCTTTCAGCAGTTTATGGAGAAGCTTGTTCAGCTCAGGAGAGCTTCACAGCTGAAAGCCAGAGTCCTGTGCTGCTTCAGGGTGCTACACTGTAAACTCAGTGGGTTTCTGACACCTGCATTGTGCAGAATACTGCAGTTTCAGTTCACAGTGGCTTGGGCAATCACTTTCCATTGCCTTACCTTTATGCCCACTTAAGTTTTGCTTTCAGTTTAGGGTTCAGGCTCACCCAAATCTTTGAGGTGAAATGAGCTCAATAGAAAGTAGCATGAAAGAGGACACTACCCGGATTTCCTCCAGCCTGGGCCTGTGTTCTCTAGAAATACCCATGAAACTTTGAAATTGGAGGCCAGTTCATGTTTTTAATAATATTGTAAACAAAAATATGAATCAAAACATTTGCTACCTTCCAACCCATGATACAGGAGTTGATTTGGATGCATCCCTGCAAATCTTTAAAACATCTTGGCTCCTTCATTCTAAAGCTCCCACTGAATCCTCTGCATGAGCAGTATGACTGCTGTGACTATTCTTCCTGAGTTGGAGTTGTTTCCAACATTTCTTCTTTCACTTTTCAGTGTACCAGCAAATCAGCTCTCCCTGTTGGAACCAGATATCACCCTGATAGCCTGGGGGGTGAAGTCTGAATTTAAGTCATAATTTAGCTGCTGTGCGATTTCCTTTTCTTCAGTACTTGTCTTGGGTGGTTCAGCAAACCCCAGATTTTCTTGCAGGCATCCTACATCTGATCTGCTGATGAAAATTTTGAAAGTTTATCTTGATAACTTTATATCCTTGTCCTTCACATTTCCCCCCAGCCTTCCAGCTGCCTCTGACCTGTTTTCTTCTGTATGCTTCTTTATGGACTTCATGCTGGAGTTCCAGGCAGCAGCTCGTGTCATCCAACAATGTCATGGACCTGGCCTTTAACAGTACTGCTTCTTGACACCTTCTGTTTTCTAGAAACAGGTCCATGCCCTGTGATGGTTACATATATCCCTATATCAACAACAATGGGCCCACAGAGTGGTGTAGTGAATGGGTGACCTGCTGTGCTCACTCTGCAGTTTTAACTGCACTTTAGTAACTTTCAAAATAGTTAAAATCCCTTCTGTGCAACCTTTCTGTGTTCTGGGTCAGAGAGGTTAAAACACANCCCCCCCCCCCCCCCCCCACGGGGCAAACTTCTTGTTCTAATACCTTCTGAGCCCAGTGAGACAGTTCTTCTGTACTGACTCAGAAGGAAAAGCACACTCTATTGAATCAGCAACACCACTTCCTTCCTTCACAGCCCTACCATTCACACACTTGCCCTGCTCTTCTTGAGAGAATAGGTGAGAGCAGTCCTGAGGAAGGAAGGTTGGAGGTGCAGAGAAAATGTAATGTAAGAGTTATAGGGTAAAATACACTGGAGGGGGAAGGCAACCTTAATCCTCTGCAGCTCATGTCTGTGATTACCCTGCTCTTTATTAAGCAATGGAACTTGTCTGGAACAGGTGTCACTGAGCTTAGCATCCTCCCAATAGCTGATGAAATGCATCGTGTCACACTGCCAGGGCATGAACAGTGGCTGTGGGGGCTGCTGTGGGGAAAGGGTCTTTGACCCAAGCAAAAGGGAGCAGCTGCTCTTACTAGGCTATGCCATCTGATGACTCTTGCACCAGACACAGCTGCCTCAGGATGTTTGTCACAGCCGGTCACAACAATGCTGTGGTGAATAGTTGATTTCCCTTCCCTGCTGTGAAAACCCTGGGCAGCAAGACCCATCTACCAGCTCAGCTCTGTTGGCAGGATAATTAAAAGGTTTCCCTTTTTTCAAGACCCACGATATTATCATGTTGGGCTCTGCTGGCTGAGGGAGCCCTGGAGTGGTGCAATCCCACATGCCAAGGCAGGGTGCAGGAGTGACAGCAGGGCTGAACTCCTCACCGCAGAACAATGGTGTTGGCTGGTGCATTTTGGTGGCCAAGGGCCCAACTCTGTTGCCTTCCACTGCTTGCAGCTGGGAACTACACATGGTCTCATGGGAAATGGGGATCTATAGCTCCAGATGTGCTTAGCCATTGTTGATACAGGTCATACCTCCATGTCCCTGGTACAGTCATTCAGTGTTGGATTTTATGCAACCCAGTGGAGAATGGGACAAGGAAACACAACCACAAAGCTTCACAGGTCTTGGAGCTCCTTTTCTTGGGTTGCTGCACCTTTCCAGGGACTGTTATGGAGAGGGTGAGTTTCTAAAACTTCAGGAATGGTCTGGGCCAATGTCACCTGGTTGTCTCTATTTAACCTCAAACTGATGGTGCAGGCACATGTGCAGTGTCCATTATCAGCATCACTGGCCAGGAACCATGAGAAAGGAACTTTTTACGAATACAGGGAGAGAAACCATCTACCCATTTCCCAAGTTAATAGCAGTGGTTGGGTTTCACGTGGCACAGCTGGATATGAAGCAGTCACCTGTGGGCCAGTCCTCAAACAAGCCAACTCCCTGCTCACTGAATGGAGTCATGCTGATTTGAGACTATGCAGAACATGAATGCAAGAGCAGACATGAGGAGGAAGGTTTCCTTTCAAGCTAGAGACATGGATTTGATTTTTACTTTTGTTAATTTTTTAGTATTTTGGCACAATTCTGATTTTTTTAACTTTCTTTTTTTTTTTCTTTCTTTTTCACTAAAACTTGTAGAATTGTGTGAACAGGGAGCTCAAAAGCTGGGTGAAATTTTTGCCCCTGTCTCTCAACATGTAAGATGTGTTCGTGTGTGTGAGTATGCATGTCTTCATATGCACAGATGAGTCATTCTTACTCTTGCTCATGTTATTTCCGGGAGGGGGAAGTGAGGTGGTTTAATCCAAGGCAGGAGAATGCAATGTTCAGACCTCCTGGCATGGGGGGAAGGCGTGCATGGAGGGTTTTGTGGCTCAGCGGAGGTGGCTGGAAGGGAAACGTCTGCTGCTTTTCTAGTGGAAAGGTGGGCAAAGCAGTCATGTGCCCCCAGTGCCTCGGCTGGTCAGAAAGCAGCAGAAGTCTCATCTCTGTTCCGTCACTTTCTGTATGTCACTGTGGGCAGAGGCAAGACTAGGAGAGGAAGCCGCAAGTAGTCTGGGCTGTCGAGTCTCAGCAAACAGCAGAATGGGCTCCAGGTGCAGCCTGTTTGCTTTCCCAAGAACCTGGTGCATTGCTATCTGTCCCTCTCCTGGGGAAACATCACCTCCTGCATGTTTGCTGGGACACGTTGATTTCCCCTGCCCTGATTCCCCTTCTCTTTCCACCACCTTCTTGAGTAGAGACTGACCTTTTTTGTCTCCTTGTTGTCCTTTCTTATTAAACCAATCTGATGGCTGGCAGATTTAGGGCTGGCAAAAAGATGTATGCCCAATAAAAACTGACCCAGATTGTCACCCATGATTTGTACTGAACTCAAATGGGACCATTCCTGAGGCTCTCAGTTGTTTAATTCAGTGTAAGATGAATTATTTTTAATCATCTCACTCTTCCTGGATCCTGGCTGGGGACAGTACTGTCTACATTATCATATATTAATATGGAACTGAGGTTGAAAATACACATCAGCAAAGCAAGCTGTTCCTGGGGTAATTTATGGCTTGTCCCATTGAAGAGACCAGTGAAAATACTCCAAGAAAGTGCATCCTGCAGAGAAGGTGAACCTGAATCTGGAGGATCAAGAAATGCAGATAGGATCTGGATAAACTTTCCAGGCCAAGATCCATTTGTACAGACACTGTGGGAGTCACAGGAGGGAAATCAGGCCAGGATTTGGTCCAGACCTTCAGTCATCACCCGTCTCCCATGACTGGGAGGGGGAAGAAAGATGCTGTTGGCAGAGCTGGAAGTGGTGTGCCCCACTTCCAGACACCCATGTTGCACCCCTGGTTTTGTAACGCGGCCTCTCCATGTGCGGTGGACACCTCTGTGTTTTCTTCCTGTGTGCAGGTTTTGTGTCCCCATGTTGGTGTCACCAGTGCAGGCTGCCCTGACTCCCTGGCTGTGTTCCTCTTGCCTCAAAGCATCGCCATCATTATGACACATGTTGTGTTTGGAAATGTTCACTCAGATTTTGGGCCAGACACATGTCCCCTGTGGCGTCTCTTGGGACTTCTGTCTTCTGTGATGCTTTCTACATGGAGATGACACACATGTCCCCTAGTCCCTTCACACCGTTGTCCTTGCTCCTGTGTTTCAGGACTTTGCAAAAGCAATTGGCAACTTCATTTTCCTCCACGTTGCTGGACATCTATTCAGACGTATCACAAGCAGAGATATTTCCAAAGAGTTCTCAGACATCAGGAAGAAAACAAAGCCAGCAAATGGCACCACTAGACTCTGAATGATATTTACTGCCACCCTCCCTCTTCCCTCTCCAGGGAGATGAGATTTACTTTGGAGGCAGCTAGTTGTTAGTTCTGCCCACTGGGAAGAGGGAGCAGGCTGAAGTTTCCTCTGGTTATCAGTATAAGAGCAGGCACCTCAGTCTGAGGTCAAACAGCCCAGTTGCACCTCTCACTGCAGTACTAGGGAGCATTGGGATCCTCATGGTGACACATACGATTGTTTAGGGCTGCTCCAGAGTCAGACAGGGACTCTACAGGCAGTGTATCTACAGGCCTATGACCAAGAGACCAAAGCCAGCTGGGGACATGGCTCCTATATCCTTTCCCAGAGAAGGTCTGTCTCTGGAGCACCATGTGGATGCCTTGCCAGCAGCACTACAGTACCCATGGAGAGGTACCTAAAATGTAAGAAAGACATTGGTGAGACTCATGTGCCAGCTTTGCTACCTGCTGTATGGGCTTGCAGGAAAAGGTGGTATTTCACCTGAATTGTAGAGGCTTGGCAGATCATAGCAGGAGGTGCAGAAGTTTTAATGCAGGGTAACTAGGAAGGCACATAAAGTTAGGACTTTTAAGAAGTCCTGGATCATTTTTTTTCCAGTGACATACAGAAGATTTTCATTAGTGTGTAGTCAGACATTAGTGGCTTTGCAGTTTCTCGTGTCATTCTGGAAAGTCCAGTTGACTTTCCCTTAACTGGGAAAACCTTTTCCAGGCATACAGATAGGGCAAAGCAATTATTTTCACCGAGTTATTTCCAAACAGGATCAGAATGTGCCTTTGGAAGATTGATAGAGGAGATGGGGGACCTTGACACAGTGGTCTGATGGAGATCAGAGATGTTCTGCTAATGTGGTAAGCCATGGCTGTGATTTTTCTAGTCTTTGTGAGAGTTAAGGGTAGGTCAGTGCATTTGGGTGTGATAAGGACACTTGTGGTAGATGTTCTGAACCACCAGAGAGCCTGGGCTGATGCAACTGCACAAGAGCAGGTAGTTGTGGATGCATAGTGTTCCTGCTCTGAGCCTAGGGCCATGGTAAGAAATGCATATGTCTGTGCAGAAGGCCTTTATTAAAATGACCTCACCCATATGTATACATTTTAATCATGTCAGTGAATGCCTGCTGTGTTTATTTTTAATACAGTGCTTGTTTTGATGTTACAATTGTGATGGTGTGGAACTAATGGAGGTGACTCTTCATCTTAGGCCTCAAATCCAGAGCTGAAAGTGAAAAGATATTTTGCATCACTTTAAAATACAAAAGGGAATGTCCCTGGGCAAATTAGTCCTTCATTTCCATTCTAGACTGTAGTCAGCTGTCTGCTGCCTGGAGTCCACAGTGCAGAAGTTGTTCTGGAGGTCACCTGAGGTCCCTTCTCCTGCTGCCTCCTGCAGTCGACTGATGGGTGACAGAAAGGCAAACAGATCTTTGAGTAAAGGTTTAATTATACCCTGAATTTCAGTATGACCTTGAAGGTAAAATACAGTCTTTGTGAGTCCTAACTTTTATTTGAGGTGCTATTAATCCTCTCTTTCTTGCCCTGGATAGCTTCCTCCCCAAGAGGAAGGCATATACCCTAACACCCAGGTCTAGCAGGGCTTTCCACCAGACATGGTGGTGCTGGAGTATCAGTTACAGTAGCAGTTCTCACCAGCTTTTCATAGACAAGAGGTGTTAAAAAGAAGTGAAAACTGAAAAAAGATCAGCAGAGACGTTGGCAGCCAGTCCGTGTGATGGAGCCTCAGGAAGACCCGGAATTTCTGACTTCAGCCTTGTGCTCTCTCCTTAAATCCTGGTGTTGTCGCTGGGTCTGCAGAGATCTGGCAGTTTTGTAATGCATGACGTGTGCTGTGCTGGTGATAGACAGGCAAGCCAGCGAGCTGAAGGCAAGCTGCCAGCCTCCCCGTCACTTTGAACGCCCTTGGCCGTCCCGAGACTCGTTCCAAAACATTTAAATTGCTTAAGTGTGCAGCGATGTGTTTTAATTAATGCAGAAGAAGGGGGCAGTAAAATACAGGTCCCTTCAGTACTAATTTGGCCTTGTGGTTGAAACACAGGTGCTAGAAAGCCAGGAGTGCCTGGATCTGCCTCATTGCAGCACAAGCGGCACTGCAGTTTCCCCAGCCTTGATGGGGCTGAGATGCCTTCACCAGGTGCCAGGGACACAGGGTACCGCGGGAAAGGTGAGTATAACACACAGGTATTCAAGGCATCTGGTCACTGCTCTCTCTAGGAAATGTGCTCCACAAAATAAACAGCAGGTTTATTATTAAACGACAGGACGAGGAGACTGAAGCCTTGCTGTGACACACTTTGAGGAAAGTTTTAGTAGATAGCAGAGTTTCCTCCGAAGTGCTCTCTCCGAAGTGGGGCAAGTGATAGCATCATATGAAGAGATCGCTGATCCCATGGTGCAGGCGGGGAACACAACTGTCACACAGCTGCTCAGCCTGCCCAGGAAATGTGGCATCAGACTAGAGCTTCATATATACTGTCTGGAGGCTCACACTTGTGCTTTACCCCAAGACTGTTTTTCATCCAAAACCAGCCCAAAACCACGCATGCATAGGCCTGGAGAAGGGATATTTCTGGGTCCATTATTTTCCGTATGAGCACAATGGGGAAAAGCAAAGCAAAAATCTTTCTATGACATAATTAATGTAAAAGGGATCAGTTGATTTTTGATTTTTCATTTCCATCTGGATTATTAGAGATTAAGTGTGGGCTTATCAAAGTGTCCCAACTTCAGCATCTACATCCTAATGATGGCTCTCTAACAGAGGGGGGATATCTTGACTTGACCATGTGAATATATTGTCCATTGTAATGCCAGTGACATTTCTTTCTGAAAGACAATGATATTTTAAGCAAAGGCTCAGCTCGACAACCGGTCAGAAGATCTGGTGTTAGCTGACCTGGCCAGCCAATAACCCTACTACATTTGGAAATAAAATGTTAAATTCTCAGCCAGGCTGCAGTGCACTAGGACATTTTTGTGAGAGATTTCACTTTAGAAAGTCACCCTGACTGGCCCTTCTAAGCTCCACAGATATCCAGAATTTGAATGGCAGCCAGGAATGGCTTTGATTTTGTAGAAGTTTTATTGGGGAAATTCAACCAACACCTGCAATTAGTCAGCATGAGTCTTACCAGAATGGTCAGTTCCTTAATTTAATGAGCATTAGAACAGTGATTCATTTCAAAGTGGAACTTCATTATATTGCTGCAGAAAGAAGAAATGACAGAGAGGAACAAAGAGAATGAGGAAATAGGTTTTTTAGGCTGAAAACAGAGCAATATGTTCCTGGAAGTACACTTTCAGCCCCTGTGCAGGCCTGGCTCACGGTGAGGGAGGAATCCCTCTGTTCAGTTGAATTGTCCCTTCTAAACAAGGTTAGCCTGGCCTCATCTCTTCAGGCCAAAGCTCTGCAAGGCTGCAGGTGCTGCCTAACACCATGTGCCAGGCTGCTCTGCACTCTAGAGCCATGCAAAGAGCATTTTCTGTTCATTTCCTTGTTCTGTGAAAGTATTAACAGGTTAAATGCTTGCATAGAAATGTAATAATAGCGATGAATGCATTCCTGCCCAGGGTCTGGCCATCCTTCTGATGTAATCTATCCTTCTTCAAGACTATAGAAAGTTTGCTCATGTTGATGGGTGTTCGGTCCTGCAGTCTGACTGAAGTCAGAAGAAGATGAAAGTGTTGCACCTCTCGCAAGATGAAATCCACCCATTCTTGGCCAGGTATCTGCTTTCCAAAGTAACAAAAGCAATGTAGCAACTAAGCCTGTAAATAGGAGATCAAGCAGAGAAATGAGAAAGCTTTCATTGCCTGGGAAAAAGGCCTGGCAAAGCTCATGGTGGTAAAACCAAATGGAAATGTTGCAAACTTTCACCTAGAATAAACAATCCCAATCAGCTGGAAGCGCTTTCCCCTGCGCTGGTTCCCAGGAATGGGGTTGCATCATTTTCTTGACACAAGTCTGCCAAAATCTGTAGCTACATACTAGAATCCTGCTGATTAGCCAAGGTCTTGGCACAGCTGTATGGCCAGAGATTTTTATTTATTGTTATTTTTCTGGTAAGAATTGCTGGTGGATTAAAAATGGGAGGCAAGCAACGCAAATACGTATTTATTTGGGTGGAGAAGACTTTGGCTTTAGGGTAGAATAATGCATTGTGTTACGTGGCAGCCTTCTGTTTGAGGACCTCAGACGTGAAATACCATTATTAACCTCCCAGCATCGTCTGTGGCAGATGAGACATGCTCCATTTCTCAGATGGTCAAAAGCTGGCCAGAGATATTAAGCACCAACTGCTCTCAGATCCCCTTGAGTCAAGCCTGACTTGCTTCTCCATGGTTCTGAGGACCCTGCTTGTGTTTTTATATTAGCTTTTGAAAGCTGCCTGTGGCAGGTGCAATTAGTAGGTGCTCTGGTTGAGGAGTTAGTGCCACACTAGGGTCAGAGCTCAGGAGCTCTGGCTTTCTGACTGCTTTGTTACTTGTCAGGTTATGTTTGAAAGCAGGGATGCCATCCCTTGTTGTTTGAACTTCAGAATTGTCCTACTGTGAGAAAATCCTTTTTTTCTTTTCTTCTCAAATGTCATCTTCCATTTCACATCTGTTCTTTGAGCATTGCCTAACCCATCTGTTTTGATGGCTGTCTAGACCTTGCTGCTTGATGCTCTTGGTTCACACAAGCCAGATGCTGGAGCACCTCCTTCACCCACCCCATCTTTACCAGTTCTCCCACAGTGCCTACTTCTTCTTTTCACCCTTCACTGCTTGAGCCAGCATCCTCCTGTTGTTCAAGGCAGCCTTTGTACACACTTCCTTTTTCTCTGAAACTCTAGCAATGCAAGAAGTATGACCTCAGAAAAAAATTAAATAGCAATGGCGAGATTTCGCTCCCTCTCAGCTCTTTCTTCAGCATGGCTTCCTTTGGGAATCCTGTTCATAACTTCTTGCCATTTGCAACTGAATCCCAGGAACTGAGATGCAACATAATACATCTGGGGCTAAGTTAGAACAGGAAGCCAGATGCAGACCGGCATAATGGAGCGGAGGGGAGGGAAACAGGGAAAGTTCAGACGTAACTGGACATCCAGCAAGGCCTTGCAAAGCCAATTGGCAGCCCCATCTTCCAGGGGGCTGTCTGAAACCAGAGATTTGTTTGAATCAGAAACTTCCATCCAAACACGCATGAACTTTGAGAAGGGTCAAGTCCAGATTCGTTCCAGCTGGACTCCAGATTCTGATAAGAGAGTTCCTCCCCTGGGCCTTGAGAGCATCTGAATCCTCGGGCAGCCTCTAGACTGACCTCTCCTTCCCCAGGGCTCCAGGATTTTTTACCCACTTACTAGGTTATGTGCTTGCAGGACCCAACAAACTCACCTGGGATTGCTGGTTTCACTGTCCAGGGACATTTTTCTTTCTTCAGGGATTTTTCAGGGAGGGAGGTTCAGCATGACTCAGTGGTGTTTAAGAAACAAGGGAGACAAATGAGGAGATCCTAGAGGTACTTCCTTTCTAAATAGCTCAGAGATTAGTAACACTTTGCCATACCTGTAAATAGTTCACGCACAGACATGAATGCCAACAAGTGCTCTGGAAAGTTGCACCTCGCTGCTCTTTGTTTTCAGAGTGTGTTTGTGATTTTTCAGCAACTGCCTACCAAAGCCAAGAGAAAATAAAAAGATCCCTGACCTTTCACTGCTCTGATTTCCTAATAATTTGGACACCTTTAATCCTTGCCTCAATCTGCAGGGCACAGTTGTGTAACACAGCCACAGTCCAGGAAGGGCCTGGCACAAGAGAAATGCTGGACCCGGAACATCCTCGATGAGCAAAAAAGCAGGAGGGGTGCAAAGAGGAAAGCATGTCTGGGGGCTCACAACAGCATTAAGGGTATTTCTGTGATGTTTGGGGTATCAATCAGTGCACAGAAGGTTTTCGCTTGTCACCAGAATGACCATGCAGAGTGGTCAGATGAGTTGGGCGGTGGCATGCACATTAATATTTGCTGTCACTGAGATTGCAAAACAAAAGCAGACAGATGATTTCAGTATTTGGCCCCCTTATCTCCACCTACCATAGCCTATAAAGTTGCATAAGAAAGCAGGACTGAATAGGAAGAAGTTTGAGGTGGAAACTTGAAAAGAAATTAAGTAGACGCAGCAACACCGAGTGTCAAACCTGCCCCAGAATGGGATTTTATGGTAATGGTAAAGTAGCAAACCCTGAGTTCAGGTCCTGCCCAACTTAGGCCAAAAGAAGTCAAAATTAAGGAAGCTTCTATTGTGGTTTGTCATATACTCTGTGATTACAGACACTCAAAAAGCTCATTCTACTGAAAGACTTAAGGATGTGGACCATGCTGGAAGACTTCCTTGTTTAACACATATAATTCCAGTATGCAAAAACTTAATGACTGAGAAAAAGAGAAAGATGTTCCCATTGTGGCTCAGTGGTGACAAAAGGGTTAATCATCTCCCAATGCTCCCGACAGGGCCACAGACAGGGCCACACTGAAGGCCATGTGAGTCCCAGCCTTCTCCTAGGCTGCAGGAGCAGCACAGTGGGGACAACCCCTGCTGAAACAGGGTCTCTGCAGAAACCCAGTGTGCAGCAGAAGAGACAAAGTGGCTCCGAAGTGGTTTTCAATCCATTGGAAATTCTGACTTCATTTTAGACAAGTGAAGATTTTTTGTTTGGGAGGCATGAGCATCTGCTTAGTGACTTCTCGGTGCAGGGGACAAACAACTCACTGGTTTATTGCCAGGTAAGCAGCAAACAACATTAGGTCATTGCAAACAGTTTTCCTTAGGCTCCATCTGTCAGATAAGGACTGTATCACTAGCGAGATGTTTGTGATGGCAAACTCTCCCGCAGTTAAGAAAAGCCAAATGTGAAGCTCGTTAAGGAAGGAACCTGAGATGCCCTCTCTAGACCAGCAGCAGCCGATCTGCTGCCGTCGGTTGGATAATCTCTCATTAGCTCAGGTCAAAATGAGCTGTGTGAAGAAGAAATGCCTCTGTCGTGACATGTCAGACCTGCGGAGCCAACTGAATCCAAAGTGCAGAATCTGTAGAGGTCATGGGGGTGGCTCTGGCTCTGACTTACCCACGGCTGAATATGTGTGAGTGACTGTGTGCTCTGCAGCCTTCTCCAGGCTCAGCCTGCAGGAGAAATGCATGTGTTACAGCCTCACCTCCACCGGCTTGGGAGCAGGCCCTACTTAGTGGCCATTCAAATGCTGTCAAGGAAGAAGCGCAGCACCTAATAGTGTTGTAGATTAGGAGGAGATTAAAAGAAAAGCCGTGATTCAGAGGAATGACGCCATGGAAAACATCAAGGAAAATGAGATGGAATGTGCAGTCATTAGCAGATTGCTTTATTTACGGCTATTGGACACTGCTGTTGTGCCAAATCTTGAATTTATCGGGTGCTGTGGATTTCTTCATTAAAATCATATTATGAATTGTTATTTGTTGCAATTTTTGGTGTCTGTCCCCTTAGCTATTTTTACTTTTGCTCTGTGTGTGTGTATGATCCTGTAAAAACAGGCCAGTCTGTGGGAGAGAGCATGCTTCTAGTAATGAATTTTAAATGGCACAGCCAATTTTCTCTGAGTTTACTTGCTTCTCTCCTCCACTCTGGCTTTGTGCTTCACCTTGCAGGCTGCACCGCAGTGTCTCCAAACTCTTTCCCTCCCAGTTATTAACGTTAAGCTGACAAGCTTTAAGCAAGGATTTTCAGGTGTCTTTACAAAGCTCGTGTTGGCTGATAGGTGTTCCCAGGAGGCTGCAGATCCTGGAATCTTCCACCCTGGCAATATGCCCGGCCCATCACAACTGTGACCTTACCAAGATCTCAGTACTGGGATTTTGCAGCTGTTCAGAGGTCTCCAGACACCACAACAAATGGTTTCTGCTCTCCGAGTCAACCAGTTGCTGCTTTAGATGACGCAGACCCCAACCCTTTAAGGTTGTTCCACTGTTCCCTACCAGAACCACCTTCAGAGTTGGTCTCCTTGAGATGGAGCAATGAGTGGAGGCTTGCGACTGTGTCACTTGTCTTTAGTTGTTAATGCCAAGGTTTTGGCAGCCAGTCCTCAAGGAAGGCACATGGAGATGGCAGGATGGGGGCAAGATGAGATCTCCAGAGCTGATGATCAGATCAGCAACCAGCTCTGCACATTGGCTGTATTATACAAAAATTACGAGTCCTCTTCTCTCACGGCAATGAAATCAGTTATGTGATGCTATGTGGATCCAAATTGCATTCAAGTAATTTTACCCTTCACAGGCTGCTGGATCACTGCGATAATTGTGCAAAGCTCATGGTGGCTGCAGAAAGACAGAAACAGCTCACTCTTGAGCTCAGGTCCCCCAAACCATGCTCACCTCTGACGCACATTCAAGTGCCGGAGCACCCTACAACAGCCCTAGAGCTCAGACTCCGGCTTCTCTGATCATATCAAGCCATCAAGGTCTCTTCTGCCTTCTGACCAAAAGTGGTCATGGTAAGAGCACAGGTCCTCACCAAGGCAAGGTAGACACTGCTTTGCAGTGACATGCCTATCATCAATCCTGACAGGAAGATTTTTCTGTTTAGAAGCTCACAAGTACATCACATACCCTACACTCTGTGCTGCTGTTTTACATAACAGTTTGCAGCCTGTCTGAACCTAGCCCTGGGCTCTCTCAGGGCTCTTTTGTCCTGGGGACAAATCTCTGATAACTGCAGTATCAGCCTCATGTGTTGCTCAGTTATAAGCAAGCAACAGGAGGCTGGTTACAGTCAGGCTCATTAGTAGGTTTCACGTCTTTCATGAAGCAAGACCAGGAGGTTTGCATTTGTTCTCATTATTTATTTATTTATTTATTTATTTATTTTCTGTGATTTGAAGCACTCAGGGAGTAACCTGGCTGCCAAAGCAAGCTGAAACAGGCAACATGGGACATTCAGGGCAAGGGGGGTTCTGCTAAACTGTCTCAGAAGATATGATGCTGTCCTGACACCATCCCTCGCCTGTCAGTCTGCAGCCCTTTCTTTTGTTCAGGGACCTCAGCAGATGAAAAGCACAAGTGGAGAGAAAGCTCTGTGGTGAGACCTCCCTTGTACTGGTCTCTCCTGCAGGGTTAGTGGCCCTGTGGGACCAGCAGCCTGTGCGGGGCACTGGATGGGCACTTACTGGCCTTAAGCCAGCAGCATCTCACAGCCACTGAGGTCCGGGGCAGAGGATGCTGAAAGGCTCATCCTTCCTATTTTGGGTCTTCCCTTCACCTTTCTCCAAGCAAAAGACTCTTACCAGGAGCTGCACCCCATGGTAGTGGAATCTAAATAATCCCTCTAATTATCTTTCTGACAAAATCAGTCTACTGGCTCCCCTCCCAACACACACACACACACACCCCTGGAGGGTTGGATGCAGAGGTTGGAGGGGGAAGATAAGATGCTGCTCTGTCAATCAGAAGCACCATGGCTAGCATTCACTCTGCTTTTGTGGGGCTGTCAGGAATTTTGTGTCCCTTTCTGTGACTACACAGGACCTTTCTGCGGATAGAAGGCACCTGGCGGGTGGCTCTCTAGACTGCCATCCATAGACCAGCCTAAGCACATGCACACACCTGCCTTCAGCCGGATGAACATTAGACATCTCATCTATTGCCAAAGAAGGTTTCTTTAGTTCCAGAAAAACTAAAACTTCCTTAAGATATGCAGGAGTGCTTCCAGATTGCAAAATGAAAATCACTACCCGGAATCACTGCATTCAAAGCAGGAAAATATCCCTTTAAAGAAACCCATTGGCAATATAACTAAAGGCCCTAAAGGCCAAGCTGATCTTCAACATAACTCCACTGAGTCAAGAAGAATACACCGGGGATTAAGTTTGGCCTGATAGCGAAAACCACAGGCAAGTGAGAATGATTCCCAGAATCAAGCTGACCTGAAAAATGTAGTTGGATTTTGCCCTTAAAGGAATAATTTTCTTAATAGATAAAATGAAATGCTTGTCAAACTTATTACAAGCATATGAGGATGAGATGATCAACATTATATGAATTATTTCCTTCAGCGCTATATTTCTGGTTCATTCTTTACCTGTTCTTCTTTAATTCCAAAGCTTGTAACTTTCCTACTAGATTTACTACCTGCCCTATCGGTTCTTTGCTTGCTAGAGCCATAGACAGTGTGTTTTAGGTGTTAATCCTAGCTTTGCCACTGAGATCCTGCAGGACTTTGGTGAGGGTTTTTTTGCCCAGTATCCTCCAACTCCATCTCTACTGGTACATCAATATGTGAACTGATCCCTTGGCAATGTTAAGGGTAAAGTACATGTTTTTGTTTTCCTGGATTGGGCCCTTGGTCCTCAGCTTAATGCCTTGCAAGCTTTACCAAGCAAGGATGCCAGTTAGCATGAAGACAGAGCTTTCTCTGAAGCAGTGCCTGCATATGGGACTTGCTTCCTAAAAGAGGAGAATAAATGACCACAGAATTAATCTCTTTCAAAGCTCTGTCCAAAACTCATTTGTTGTGTTTAACTTGTTCTCAGCAAGTCCTAAACACACACTCAGAAACAAAGAGTGGAAAACCCAACTGTAGTTGTTTGCAAAAAACAAACAAAACCAAAACAGGAACAACTTGCCAATGTGCTAAAAAGACCATTACCAACAAAACTCTATGAAATAATCAAGTTATTTCACTTACAGTACTCAAAGGGCAAAAAATAAAAAGAAAGAAAGGAGGCTCTTTTTTTGGATGTTCATCAGATACCAGAACTTTCAGGGGTTTTCATTTACTTTCTCACCCTCTTGTACCTTCCAAGAAGCAACAGGCCTTTTAAATTATATTTTTCTTCCTCAGCTTTGTAGTTTTCGGTCCCAGCATCCATGGCTGCAAGGGATGGTTGGAGACTCCCTCCTGAGCCCCAGCACTTCAGGGATCCCTGACTATCTCTCCCTCACCTCTGTGTTTAACTCATGTTTGGCAAAGCACAACGTGATCTCAATCAGACCTCCTAGGAGGGCAGCCAGGTTGGATTTGACAACATCAGGAAATGTGGAACCAATCCTGCCCCTGGAATTCATCCCAAAGATTAAGCATCTTCACTGATAAAACACATGCTACTTTTTTACTTTAAATTGCCAGGCTGTAGTGTGCTTGTTGTGGGCCTTTCCTGGGGTTAAAGATTTTTTTCCTACCACCACTTCTTCCTGAAAGTTCTTACACATTGCAATGACAGCATCTCTCAATTTCTGGATGAATTTAGAAGGTTGAATTCTTCAAGTCTCTCAACTTTTTCTTAAGATTCAGAAGCCAGCAAAAGGGAAAATATTTGTCTGGTTAAGACCATCTATGGAACCAGAGCAGTCTGCCGCTCCTCTCTTCATCCATCCAGGGCTCCTACAAGTCCCTTCAGCTGCAATATCACACTAGAAATTCAGACTGCTTGTCTGCTCTGACCTCAGCATCCTTCCCCAGCTCCCTGCTCTGCTTCTCAGGATAGTGGTTCTCCCTTTGCACTGACTGACTGCATCCCTGGCTCTTGGGCACAGGGTCTGTATTTGGCTTCATGAGCACACACACCCTGACCTGGATGCCTCCACACTGCTGCCCTGACCTCTTCATCATCAGCCACCGTTCCGCCTGGCTGGTGTCATCCAGAGGTTTTGGCAGCAGTCACTGTGCATCACCTTCCAGGTGGTTGATGAAAGCATTGAGAAGTATTGGATGTCCTGTCAGCCCCTGAGGCTCTCCTCTAAGGGCATGGCCTGAGGGACTCCCCAGGGACTGCTCATTTGGAAGAGCTTTGATCTCACTGTTCCCTAAACCACGTACAGTGCATGCTATTGAAACCACATACTCTTATTTGTAAAGAGAATGTGCTAAGTCAACCACCTCACCAAAATCTATCCCATCCACAGAGTTGCTTTTCCCAACCAAATTTTCAACCTCTCTAAAGAACATAATTAGATTTGTCTGTAAATCCTGGTTTTCATTTAAAAAGGCTGAACTGACTGCCATGAAGAATAGCTGCAGCTTTTAACTTTGCTCAGTTCAGTTCCCCAACAGCTTTTCCATCATGTTGTCCACAACTGGTTTCATCCTATTGTGTAGTGCAGTTTTGCTTTAAAACCTTTTCATCCCCTTGTGATCTTGAAGATGCTGTGCCATGCTGGGACATGTCTAGGATGGGGTGTCCAGTGTCTTCAGGTGAAAAGAGCCTCTTGGGAAGGTCTCAGGGTAGAGTTTCTGATCTCCCATCATCTGTCCTAAGTGGGCCAGGTAGAAATTCTATAGAGCAATGAGGCTACTGTTTATGTGCAGAGGTAGGGGAGTCTGTGCTAGGAATAGCATGGGAATTTTTCTTTTTTCTTTTTTCAATCACTTTTGCCCCTAGTTAAGTGCTTTCAGACCTAGTCTTTGTTTTGATTTATTTTTAGAAGTCCATTTTTAGCCACTGTGTCTTAAAGGGGAAAAAAAGGAGTTTGCCAAGCTAATTTTTAAAGAAGAAATCATGCACATGCACATTCTGTCATAGTTTGTTGGCTTCTTGGTATCCCACCAGATCCTCCCTGACATGATACCCGACATGACTTCACTTCTCTTACCTTATACCTTATGCTCTATAACTGCATGGGGGTGGCGAATCTTCTGCTTTCTAGGCTCGAGCACAAAGAGGAATAATCTCAAAAAATTACCAGAGTCAGGAGCAACCAAGTTTGGAGTAACCTGCCCGAACTTACGAATTGTTGTGCTGTACAGTTAGCTAGTTTTTTGAGTTCAGGAAAGGGTGTAATGAAGCTGGAGTGGTGTCTTAAGTAGGTATCTGCCAGTGTTCAAACACCCAGGGTTTCTTCCTGGCTCTGATCTGATGCTCATTTTTGTTAATTTTCCTTTCCAGCTGTCCTGATAATGTGAGACTTTGAACTAACAGCCTCTCTTCTTGAATTTGTAAACATTTACTGAGCAGTGTTTAGTTTAGGGACCAGAGATGTACATACAGGATGGGGTATAGTGGATTTGTGGCCAAAGCACAAGACTCTGAATCAGGAAATGATCAAAATCTACTTCAAGAGATGGGTCAAACCCACAAAGCTCAGTTCTGCATCTGCTCCTGCACCAAGCTCCGACTGCGCTGAAGTTTAGGCTGATTTGTTCTGTGGCTGTTGCATGGAGATCACCTCTTCTTTCCTCAGACTTCCACAAAGCAAGTACTTATTTAAGGCATTACTGAGTGTGCCAGATTGCAAAAAGGGTTCATTGCAAAATTAACCAACCAAATAGCTTCCCAACAATGAAGGAGTTTGGACTCTGTGGACATCACCTGCCTTGCAAGTGTCGTGAGAACTTAGCTTGTCTCTCAAGCCGTGCTGCAAACACACAGCCCTGGCTTGTCCCTGAGCTCGAGGGCAGTGGCTGCAAAGCTGATGGCATCCCTCTTCTCCTAGCTATCCGCGTGCATCAAGGCGGAACTATCCACAAGGAGCAATAACAAATTCCCTCCCCGTTGAACAGCACCACAAAAGATGTACAGTATCTGATTCTCAGATGGCAATGTTAAAAACAGAAGGCAACATGTCTGGGAAAGTACCTGGGGCATACCTGAACAATAGAAATAATAGAGATGTAAGAAGAAGATAGATCCTTTCGTTTTTTCTTGTTTTTTCTTTTTTTTTTTTTCCCTCTGATATATGCATGCCTTGTGATCACTTAAAAACCAAACAAACACCTTTTTTTCTGTCAAGCAGGAAACAGGCTGACTGAATAGAAACACAGTCAGAGTGCTAGAGTAAAGCAGTTGAAAGAGGTGGAAGGTTGATAGCACGAGCAATGTGCCAGGCTTGTCTGCTCCCTATGTCTGTGTTGTGTGCCGTGTGAGCACGTAAATCTTTTGAATCCCTCAACACTTATTTGGATACCAGCAGATGGAATGCATATTTACCTTGCCAGTGACTTGAAGGATTATTCTTAAGGGCCAGGTTCCCCCAGGTAGTCTGCTTGCATGCTCAGGAACACGAGGCTTGGAATAGGGTTTTATGCATAGGTTTTATTTTAGGTTCTCTTAGGACCAGGTTTAAAGGACTAACTTGAGGAAGAAGCAGCTGCCTTGTCTCACACATCCAGGAGCTGAACATCCTGCAGAAACCAAAGATGGCAGATGTTTTCTGAGATACCTGTCCAAACATCGGTGAGATGGAGATACCACCCCAATGAGCAGCAGGCAGCTTCATGCAAAGTATATCAGCTGCTGTCTCTCCCATCTCGCCCTGCCTGCATTTGTTTCTACTTTGCCTGATGGCACATCTCCCCCACACAATGGCATGTAAAATCTAATCTCTACTGAAAGCTCTGCAGGGCAGGAACTCACACATTCAGATCCAAATAGGCTACTCATGCCTTTTTAATTTCACTGTATCAGAATAACAACAGCAAGGAAATAAAGCAACAGCCAAAGAATCAAGTCAGCTCAGTGAAACAGGTCCCTTCCCTGTTTTACAAGTTGCATCCACACCACCTCAGTGGTAGTAGGAAGTCTTTCAGTCACAACTGGCAAATTTTTTCCAATTAAGTAGCCCAAAAAGAAATTAGCCACCAAGAAGTGCCTGGTGATGTCCACTACTTCTGAGGCCATGTGGACTAGACCATCCCTGTGAAACATCCCAGGGGTCAGAGGCGGCTGAGAGCCCCTCTGCACCAGCTCAGGGTCTGGGAAGAGCAAGCCTGGGGTTGGTGCACTCCCACACGCATCTGCACCCCAGGTTGGCAGCGTGCTCATCTCCGTGGCCATCAATCCTGCTGCCATCTGCATGACAGCTCTTGCACAAGAACCATGCCATTACATAAGGCTGGGGCTGTTTACAACTTCCCGCCCATCACACACCCGCTGCTGTGTGTTAATCAGGATGGTTCATAGTCAGTCGTGGAGTAAACAAATGCAACTTCACCAGAAAACGTGGGAGCCACACCTCTTTACTCCAGGTGTGCATTTTGGCCTACTATCTGTTTCTCCATAGTGATTAGTGACTGGTATTTAAGACAATTTCTTAACAGGAGTTGGGATCGGCAGTTTATCTCCTCATTAGCTCTGTAATATCATTAATTAAGGTTATGTCAACGGACATGATGCCACAACAGATGGGTGTTATCGGTGGCAACAGCCTTCCAGGGTTTGGGCTCCCAGTCTGCCTACTGCGATGTAGCATTTAGCATCCTGCCCAAGGTGGGGACCTGCCTTTTATCCATACTGCTGCCAAGAGCCCACCCTGTAGTAAATGCATTTTGAGAGAGGCTCCAGAAATCCCCTCAAAAGTCCCTTCTCTCTCTACAATCCCTGTATCCCTGTTGATGAAACAGCTCAGAGCAGGGAATGAGGAGCAACACAAAGCAGGGGCACGGCGGCTGTCTCCTTTGCTGTGGCCGTGCCAAGAGCTGTGATCCCCGTGGTGTAGGTTAGGTCCCTCACCTAATGCGGCTGCCCATTCAGTTGACTCTTCATTTTCATCTGAGAAAATTAACATGTTACCAAGAGATGTGGTAGATCTTCTGCCATGGCGTTAACGGCAGGGCTGGATAGTTTAGGGCAAGCAGGCTGTCAGTGCTAGAAGGAATTGAGTGATCATGATGTTGCCCCTGAATTTAAACCATGCACATCATGAGATCCATGAATCTGTGAATTTTGAGGCTTCAGAAGTGAAGAGCCAGTGTGTTTAGCTTGTTCTGCTCATGTGATACACTTTGACCTTTTAAAAGACCTTTTAAAAACTCTCTTCTTTCTCCCATTTTACTCCAGGAGATGTATAGTTAAGCCAAACACACCCTTGGATCAAGTCCTGCCCTGGTTCTGTGTAGAAGTCCCAATATATCCCAAAGACTCAGCACACTTTAAATATACGTCAACAGTGGCATGTGCTGGCCAGAAGAGACTTTTAACAGCGGTCCTTCAAATGAATGCAGTTTTAGTTGTTTTCCTCGGTTGTTTGAGGTCACTGTTCCCCCGCCCTTGTTAATAAAGATGTGATTAATGACTCTTGGCACAGCCACTGCCTGAAAGAGCCAATGCTTTTGGAAAAGCAAAACCAGTTTTCAGGTATTTTCTTTAAGGTTCATCTCAGAAACACACAAATACATTTCAAAGCATTTACAAAACATGCTGACGCCCTCTTCGCACTGTCTCCACCCCCCTGCAGACACATCGCCATTCATAGGCAGCATAATTATATTCCAGCTACCTGGAAGACAGTTCTCACTGTGCCTCCAGTGGGAAAAGTCCACCCTGTGCAGCGTGGAGCATGGGCACTCGCGTGGAGCAGTTATCACAGGGCTTCCCAGGGTGGCCGTATTGCGGTCGTGGCTTCGTGATTATTCTTTCCAGATTGAGTAGCACCCGAAACTCCTGAGTGAGGCCCCCAAGTCCCTCTTTAAATAAATCACACCAGTAAGGGAAAGAATAAAGAATAAATAAATAAAAAAAGTTGAAATTGTTTCCTCTGAGAGTGCTGGGCTCATGTTTTGAAGCCTGTTTCTGCAAACAGGGGGGCTCAGAAATCCCGTCAGAAGGAAGATGGCAGAGGCTGAGATTCTCACAACCAGGCCCCGGGTGCTGCAATGGGGGTTTGGAGGAAAGCACCAAAAATTAGGGCGTTTTGAGAAATACAGTAGCAAATATAACAATTTAAGCGGTGCTGCCTCTGCTGAGGACCCACTTCTCCTAGGCAGGCTCTGTTTCTCGCAATGGTTTGATGTGGCTTAGCTTTCCCAATCAGATAGTTTAAATCTTCATGTTGGTGGGGTTTAGCCTGCACCATGGGAGCCTGTGAGCAACTGCTGCCTGGGGATAAGGGTAAGGATAAACATGGGCATATAGCAACAGGACAAGGGGAAACAGTTTTAAGCTGAAAGAAGGTAGATTTAGATTGGATATTAAGAAGAAATTCCTTACTGTGAGGGTGGTGAGACACTGGCCCAGGTTGCCCAGAGAAGCTGTGGCTGCCCCCTCCCTGACAGTGTTCAAGGTCAGGTTGGATGGGGCTTGGAACAACCTGGTCTAGTGAGAGGTGTTCCTGCCCATGGCAGGGGGGTTGGAACAAGGTGATCTTTAAGGTCCTTTCCAACCCAAATCATTCTGTGATTCTATGATAAAGATAGGGATGGGGATGAGGAAAGGGATAGGGGTAGGGATGCAGATGCAGATGCAGATGCAGATGCAGGTGTGCTGGGCCAGCCAAGTTGCCTGAAGGCTCATACATGGGGTATCAAAGCTGCACTGTAAATTTGCACCACAAGAGCTAAGACCAAAATAGAATTGTTCATGTCTCAGCCCAGGTGGGTGTAAGACCCATGTGTCACTAATGTAAGGACCACATCAGCTCCATAGTCCTCTACACTGCCCCTTCTCCTGCTGGAGCCGAGCTCTGAGGCTGTGAGCTCACTTGTTCGAGGCAAGCACAGCATCAGCCAGGACTTGCTCTCAGCCTCCATGGCAGCTGGATGGAGAGCTGGGGATGTCTCTGAGGTGCCCCATTCCAGACATGGGCACATCATCTGCCTCACACTGTGCTCAATGAGGCTGCTTTTGCATGGGGACAGTTGTGTGGCTTTGCTTGGGGAAGGGGTGGCCATACCATGAGATGTGCTGCATCCTCAGCATGCAGTGCTTGGCAGAACTGGTGTTTTTCCAGTTGCAGGAAATTTCACTGGGGGGATCCAGTTTGGATGAGCCTCTGACATTTTATAATCTGATTGAAAGAAAGGTGTGAGGACTCCAGTGCAAGCTAGTCTCCAAAGCTGAAGCAAATCCTTTAAATTAGGAGGACTCTCAGGCTAAGGGCTCACACAGAAATTCCCATTGCCCTGTGCTTTGCCCTGCAAGCACCAAGGTAACTTAAAGCATCGCTAAACTCCAGGCAAGCAGGAGATGTGTATGCGGGTGCTTGCCACTGAGTTTCTGGACTGGCCCAGTCCAAGCAGATGGTGAATTGGCAGCACTTACAATAAGATCCCGATCCATGTGCTGAAGCTTCCCCAAAATTGCTGTGGGTGGCTCTAATAATAACCTGTGTCCTACCGCCTCCCCTTTCTGTGAGTAGGAAGAAGCCGAGCTTTCTTGTTACTCTAGCTGCCTTCCCGTTACCAGGTTGAGATTGCTGGTGGGATAAGGGCTTTCCATTTGTTTGTAGTACTGATGTCCTACTTGGCAACACACACCTCATTCCTTCAACCCTACAAAGGGAAGAGCCCGGAGCAAAGCAGGTTTGCAGCTGGCTTAGCAACACGGCTGCTCTGCATTCCTGTAAATTTCCAGGTTCAAGTGCAGTTTGCTTTTCTCTGTTGCCAAGCCAAGTGGACATGTCAGCCCTCCTCATCCTACTGCTGAGCCCTTGGGAAGGCTGATGGGACCCAGGAGAAGCGGCAGCTCTGGTGGCAGGCATGGGGCTTCAGCAAGGAAAGCTGTTCAGTGATGCAGATGAAGGTGACCAAGAGCCACGCCATCTGCCCACCTCCAGGCTTCCAAAGAAAAAGGGAGGCTTGCTCTTGAGGTCTGAGGTGAAGAGGTAAGTACTGGTACATATCCAAGCCCCCAGGCCTAGACTGATTTATTTGGCAATCCAGCCAGTCCATACTTTCAAGCTTGGATGTGATGACTCTTTTCTTTCTAGCTCATTCTTTGGTTCCCATTACTTTATTCCACATGGGGTTGGTGTTTCTTCATTGTTTTCTCATATGCATGATTGACATGAACAGGAAGGAAATGTGGAAACTATAGAAACTGTTCTCTGTGTTGAGGGAAGGTGCCTCATATTCTTCTGAACCTGACCCCATTGTTTGCTGCTGCGCTCGCAGGCACGTTCTCTGCCTCACACTGAAGGACCAGGGCATCCTCACCCAGGTTCGGGCAACGGTCACCAAGCCAGAGTAAAGGGCTGGCCCTATTCCCACTTGAGTCTGCAGCAGTTTCACCCCTGATCTGGTCGTGGGAGGAATTAGGCCCCTAGTTACACTATATAAATAGAAGGATTTGATTTCAGGCAGATGGATATCAAGTTGTTCTGAATTTTTAGCCTGATTTCATTAGTGAGGCGATTTGTGTTACAAGGAAAACTTGTTCTGAAGCTGTCAGTATTTACCTGAAATGCATCTGCACTTTGAAGTAGGCTCTGGAAACACAAGCAGAATGAAATTGCCCATAAAGCAGAGGTGGAGTGGCTTTTTCTGAGGTTTGAAACTGTTGGGTTCCCTCTACATCGGAATGCAAAATTAGTGCCCTAAATTTAAACACTCACTAGGCTTTTTTTTTTTGCATTCATGACTTGAGAATGAATTCAGTCGTAAAAAGAAATGCAACTGACACATTTGGCATGCAAAACAACCATTGTTTTTGCCAGGGGGTTTCACGTGCACGTGTGTATGTGTTTATCTGTAAAACAGCCCAAGAGCCTTCATGGAAGACTTGTGCAGTGGAAACATTGCCTTTGGCTGCCCAGAAGAAGTTAGCATCCATTTGTGGTCCTCAGTCCCCTCATACATCATCCAGGTCCTGCCCTAAGGATCCACTCGGCTGTATCCAGTTACAAAGACTGAACATCCTGCAAGAACACTGCAGTCCCAAACCATTAAAGGAAACAATTTAACAAGTAAATTTTTCAGGCTGGTAACGTGTGAGATCAGACACCACGCGTGGCTTTGTGCGTGCACCTTGTTTTGTTGCTCTGCTTTCTTCCCAGCTGAATGATGTGATAGAAGTAACAGTAGCAGCTTAGTTCAGAGCGCCTAAAAAAAGGTGTTTGTTTCCATCCCAGCTCTTAGCTCACTGTTCCTGCCGCTCGTCCTGTTGATTGCCTGCTCAGGAAGGCCATGTTCTCAGCAGCCAGGAGCTCCCGCCTGCTCCCCGCTGTTCTGCCACCAGCTTCCTAAATTCACACTTTTTATCTCCAGTGTCCCCTGTCACTCTTTGTCGAAAAAGAGGGATTTTTACTTCTCTCACAGAAATGTGGTGAGGACTTTAAAACCTTTGAAAGCTGCTTACAGTTCTTCAGTCAGCAACAGAGAAGCACTCACTGGGAAAATGGGCAGAAAATAATGGATGCTGATTCTGCAGCTCTCATGAATTTGGTTTTCTTAAGCTGTGCAATAAATCACATCACCCTACACCTTCTGGCCACTGTAGGGTTAACTGAAACTCTCTTGTATGCTGTAGATGAATGAAAATGCCAGCAAGCTCTGGTGTGATAATATTTATATCTGAATCATTCTGGCCAGACTTGGGATGAATCTCACAGAGATGGAGGTTTGCTTTCCACTTCACTCTTTTTCCCTGGTGCTGCTCTTTTTCCCAGAGAAGGAACATGCAGGAGCAAGCCCCTCTGGGCCCAGGGTGCTGCCAGCTCTCCAGACAGGGTCCCTGCCTGGCTCCCCTGCCTCCTGTGGCTGGGGGGCATGGGCCAGTATCGAAGGGCAAGAGATGAGTCAGTCTCCATGCTCAGCTTCTGTTCTGTGTGTCTTCCTGAAAGCAAGCATTGAGTTACGCAGTCCAATTTTGGTTTTTTTAATTTGCCCACCAGATCCGGAACTGAAACTATCAATTCATTTCACTGAAGATCTCGTTCTCAACTCAAATCAGCAATAGCTACCTCAGCTAGTACCAGGTTTCTACCCGCAGAATCAGCTCTCCCAGCTCCTATGGGAATGAAGGTATCTGTTTTGTGATGTGAGAGAGGTTTTTAATTCAGAAAAGAAGATGACTGGCTTCCCTAGGCACTCACTACACCTCTTTATGTCACTTCATGGAGACACATTAGCCCTGCAGTCATGTGCTGAGGTCAAACGAGAAGGCTGACAGTAAGAAACATGGGGAAGGTCCACCTGAACATGAGATTTCCCGTCCTGAGCCACACCATCTGATCAGCAGATGACTCCCATAGTCTCCCACCATGTCAATTTGAGATCTACTCCCCATACCACAGGCCCATGTCCCCACTTCCACAACCCCATGTCACATTGGCTGTGTAGAAGGCATCAGGAAAGAATGAGGATCACAGGATGATGGCAGTGGGAAGGAGCTCTGTTGTGTGTTGGTCTTGCTGTGGTGGGTCAAATAGGGATGATGCTGCCCCAAGCTGCCCCAAGCTCCAAACACAAATTATCAGTGTCTGTTCTCATATCTTTCAGAGCTGAACCAAAGTCCACTGAGATCAATGGAGTTTTCACACTGGCAACCATGAGTTTTGGATTCAGTTTCCTGAGATGAAAGTGTTAGGAACAGGCAGGAAATTATCCACTAGGAAATCTGTTTCAATCACTCCCTTTTATGGCAGATGTTTTGGAAATGATTATGTGCTATGTAAAGAAATATGGCCTTCTGAATTTATTCAGGCTAATTCTGAGTGAACCCAAAGCTCTTTTTTACTGTTCAGGCTGTGCAAAGAGTCTTAATGCACACAGAAATTAATTTACAGCCCATTTAGCTCACCTTTATTCTGCCAGAACCATAGAAAGCAGAAAAGCCAGAGTCTACACTGGTTTTTGCACTTTTGCGTTGGTCAAGACTGTGTTTTTCTTAAACTACTGCAGTTAGATTGATAGGGTGAGCATTAGAGTGATAGGCAGAGTGAGTCCCTAGGGTGGATGTAACGATGGTTTCATTAAAGTATAATTTATCCCCCTTCTCATAAAAGAATAAGCCCCACACATATAAACACCTCGATAGTGTTACAATTCCAAGCACATTAGGGAAGTTTCCTGCTTTCCCACACACAGACACAGGCTTACAATAAATGTTGAGACCCAAGCCAACAAACATCTCCTTGCTCCATACTGTGGGAGGAGTTAAAAACAAAGTGGTGGGACAGATGATTCAGCTTTGACAAACATCTCATTTGTGATGACTTTGGTGAACTTCTCTTACCAGCTTGAAAACACATCTTGAAAATTTTCCAACTGACACAAGTGAACTTGGGTCTACCTTCAACTGTCTCAGAGGGTCATCTTGTAAAAAGTCTTCTCATCCCCACCACCAACTCAAGCCCTGGAAGTACCAAGCAACTCTTTAAGCAAAAATTAGCAGTTGCATGTAGATTGATCCCAGCCACTCTAGAAGCTCACTTGCTTACACACCTGTAAAACTTCCTTTTCTTTTCACAAGGATGTCTCCTCTGACATTTATCTCAGTTTTAGGCTGAATTTTTTCTCTCCCTGATTTAAATTGCAAACCCTTTGGAATAAGGAATCTTGACTCTTTTGTCTAATAGCACTAAATCTAACTGTACTCTGTATAAATCACAGCACTAGAGACAGCCATGAATTTGCTTCTCTCTTCCTCGCAGGGGAAGGCTGAAGCTTGGCTGTTGAAGTTGTCTTTGGCCATTTCATGTTGGAGATTATCTAGGTTTGAATAAAAAGACAGGAATTATGCAGCACAAGGTCAAAGTTAGGTGCCTGCTCCAGTTCCCAGTCAAGAAACAGATATTCACCATGTGAACCATAGTGCTACTCTGTCAAAACAACTCAAAGTAAAAGCGCTATCTACTAACAGTGAGAGGGATTTGTTTGGTATAAATTACTTGGCAAATAATCCTACACCTCAGATATATTCAGAGAATCATGACCTATTTCTGGATGACTTATCACGCCCACATATAGCAAAATTCCTCCAATAAATCAGTTGTCATGAATGATTTAAATGGTGTTGTTATTATTATTATTATCATTATTATAATTATTATTATTATAACCTGCTTTGGCCACCTTAAGTGTTCTGAGACAAGATGAAAGTACTGAAACTTCTAATGCTTCCCTTCAGACTCGCTATTGTAGGAGTGAAAAAGAGAAGAATGGATCAGTTTTTAGTAAAGCCCATGGTTTATGTAAAGCATCTGATTCAAAACCTGTTTTCTATGTAGCCTTTTCTTGCAGCCTGAAATAGTAGGCTGCATTCAAACTAGACTTTGGGCTCAGTGAAAAGGAAACACTGATGAAAATCACGACTCAAACACCCTCATTTGATTCGATTTGGTTTATCGGTGAGATACAGCCCAAGCCCTGTTCCACCACTGTAGAAGGAAACTCGGTGGAGGACAGAAGGCCAGCCTCAGGCTTAGGCAGCCTATGGACTGCAGTCAAACCCAAGGGGTGGGATTCAGACCAGACCAAAGTCCACGGAGACTTTGCCATCAGCTTCTACAGGGCCAGATTTCACCTTAGTGACCATTTCCAGTGCAGCCTTGCAGAAAGGAATACATTTCTGTTCTTAAACCAGATGTCTATTGAAGAGATCCAATTCTCCCAAGGGCAGCCCCTCTTTCCTCCCTGCATCCACCCCCAGTGATGGAGAGCAGCCATGTACCAGGTGCTGGGCAAAATCCATGCCCCACTTCTCTACACATGGATGATGGGGTTCCCCTCTCTTCAAACCACCCATGCAGAACTCTTGACATCTTTCTTGGTTGCCCCAAGGGTTTGTGTTTCACTTGCGTGACTTTTGGGTCTTGATATTGCAGCTTCTGGGCAGCATTTCAAACATTCCTTCCCAGGAGACTTTTGGTTAACAGGCTGTCATCATTTGGGAGAAATGAAGGTACTAGGCAAACTCTACATGCAGGCAGTGTGAACACGTGCTTATGGCCACAAAGCTGTGGTGGCACAAGCAGACATCTCTGCAGAAATCACCGTCCCGCTCTCATTTCTACGATCTCAAAGTAGCTTCCCATTTTCTATATATGAAAAAAATATTTATAGGTATCGGGGAAGTGGTGACATGAACTCAACCTAAAATGCCTTGCAGCAGAAAAGAGACAAAGTTCCTTGTTGTGGCTGCTGGACAAACCCTATTATTTGGTCTGGCTCTGTTCCTCACGTGAGCGGTGTCACCGCACTGGAGGTGCTCAGTTCTAGAGTAGGCTGTCACCACATTATGCCGTGAGGCAGTCATGGTGAGATACTGCATCTTAGGGGAAAGAACCCTGGCACTGAGCAGTCACAACAAAAAGATATCTTCCCAAGGAAGCCGAAGCCGACACCTGAAAAGCTACACAGTAGGCGTAAAAGATGCTCAGCCTACAATGGTGAAACATGGATCAGTGTAATTGTTTCTTATGCTGCTGAAGTATATCAAAAAGCAACACAGAGACTCTAAGTATTGTATTACCACTGCACCCTTCCGTGGCTGCAGCTAAGAGCTGATCTTTATTTCCATGCTGACAGCACCAAGCAAGTTGATTTATTTTCTGTGCTTTCTTAAATATCATGGAAGATGTGCATATCTTAGGATCTGAGGCATGGGATACAGCAGGTGAGCTGAATGCATGCTTAGCCAAAAGCCTTCTCTTGATTCACTTTGACTTACCTGAGTGTTTGCTAAGTGAAGCTCTTCAGGGCATTTGTGAGCTGGCATCCACCAAGGGTCTTTGCATGTGGCAACAGTGATTTGCTGACGTGGCTCAGATAAGCCACAATTGCACCGATTGTTTCCTACTCCCCTTTCTTGAACTCTTTTGTTGTACACTTAACAAATACTGCTCTCAATCAACAAATGTGTGTGATTAACAGATTTAGATGGAAGATTGGTTTCATCTTATTTGCCTTCTGGTTCTGAAGCTCTGTGGAGGACATATTTTCAAGCTTTCTCTTCAACCACAAGATTTTGAAACTTACTTTTCTACTTTTCTTTTTTTCAAAAAGAAAGCTGAGATTCTCGTGTAATCACCTGCCTCCAGCAGCTGGGGCTAAAAATACAGGACCAAATATGGTTTGAACTGGAAACAATGAATGATCAGCTTTTCTCACATGAGTAGTCCCTTTGAAGTCTAAGTGAGCAAAGTTACGTGCATATATGAGAGCTTGCAGAACCAGAACATGAACAAAATATCAAACTTTACTTACCCTAGAAATACAAAACTTGTATAAACTTTTTGTTTCGTGGTTGGGGGAAATACCCTTTTCCCTAACCTAAACATACTTATAATATTTTTTTCCTTTGTAAAAATACCTGCTTAGATGCAGATGTCTTGTAAACCCTGCAGTTCTAAATCTTTCCTTAAATGCTTCAGTAAATATTAAGAAAGCTTAAAGCAATAACAGAAGTTTACGACTTTTTAGAAAAGCTTGTTCCTTTCCCTCTCACATTATGTTTTGTGTTTTTTTTTTTTTTGAAAAAAGTCACATAACCTACATCTTTATCTGCTCCAGTCTGAAGGTTTCTATTTATAGTTTTTGGTTATGAATGTTTTTTCCTATGAAAAGGTCAGACCTTGCACATATACAATGGTGGAAAGCCCTGCTTATTAAAAAGCAAGCAGATGGATTTGTTAAAAAGAAGTCTTTTCATAATGCAGCTGCTGTGAAAGGAGGCTGCTTTAGCAGAAACATCCTCATGCTGCTTTATGAGAAAAACAGGTAAAGGAGTTCTGTTTTGTGGCTGAGTAATTTTTCCTTTCCCAGCCTCCATCCTCACACACATAGCACGTTCTTCACCTCTATTTATGTGCTTTGTCCTGCACCCACGCAGAGACACACACACATATGCACAACTGTACACACACACTCACACTCACTTGCCCTATTTTTCCCACTCCCACTGCCTTGGAAAGGCTGGAGGAGGTGATGGTGCACCACTTCAGCATCTCCTGCAAGGACCAGCTGCCTCCAGACTGCAACCCAGGGCTCACCCATCACCAGCCACACTCAGCTTCTCCTGTCCAAAGTAGATTGTGAGTCCCCTTGATCAGCACTGGAGATTTGGGCTAGCTTGGGAGGTTGGTCCTGGCCCTGGGGCTGGGGTCTGCAGGCCAGGACACCACCTGACAGAGGTTGTTCATGCTCGCGGTGGGTGTTGACTGACAGATGTCGTTCACCAACACTCAGAGGAACTGCACTGACCAGCACAGGGTGTTGCTTTGGAGGATGGCATCACCCAGGGTTTCAGACCTTGACAACAAAGTAACAGCAACCCACAACCTCCTGCACAATGAACAACCAGCAGAGACCTCTCTCATCTGACAATGGTAAAAAGGACAAGCCTTGACTCCTTTGTTCTAGCCCTGAGTGAGGAGCTTTGATTAGCTGACTGAAAAGCACTTCATCCCAAAAGCTTTTCTTTCTCTCCTTCCCTTCTGAAGCATCCTAAGCACTCCGCACACCTGCAGCACCCTGGGGTGATGGAAACAGTGCACATAGCTTCACATTTCCTAAAAACTTACATTATTAAGGAAGGCCTCTCCTGTGTTTTATGAAATCATATGCAAAACTCCCAACTCTTTTAAATTAAACTTTGAAATTAGCCACTTATCTCTAATTCCTGGCTACTTTGTACAAAAATGGCCCCATGCTCTGACCAGTCTCTTCTGCTTTGAAGGAGCAACCTGGGCAGGAGGGGATGGGGTCTCTGGTCAATGCACAAGGTGTCCTCCCCTAGCATCCAAGGTCTCATACCTCTCAGGGCTTAATTTCCATTGGAGCATTGCAATATGTTCACTCAAGGGCTTTGTCTGCACCAGCTCTTGCTCAGCAGCACCCCCAAACTAGTTGTCCCCAGGGTTTTAAATTCAGAGTCCACCTGTGCAGGAAATAATTTGCTCTATTAACGTTTCTACTACTGCTGCTTTCTGTCTGTCACTCCTGTGAGGAAAAAAGGAGGATGAATTCACTGAAAGCCTCTCTCTCCCCACAGTGAGCTTGGCTCAGCAACTCTGGGCTTATTCATCAGCTTCCTCTGTTACCATGAAGCAATGCTCTGGGTGTCTTCTCCACAGTAGCCTCCCATGGGATGCCAGCTCCGCTCCCGGTCTCACTAGCTGCATGCGAAGTCACAGCAGTGGCAGGGGGACCAGGACTTCCCTGACAGGCACAGCCCGCTCCTGGGAGGCAATGGGTCTCATCAGCTCCGGTCAGCACCATCGACCTCCCTGGGGATGGTCACATGGGTGGGCAGTTCCATCCAACCTTCACATCTGCTCCTGGATCCGTCTCCTCAAATAGCTCCACATGCATGGTTTAGATGGTCCTTCATGTGCTCCTCCCAAATACCTTGGTGTGGGAAAGGGGCAGCAGCAGACCTGGGCTCCAGGGCTCCTATCCCAAATGCCAAAAAGCACTCATTCCTATATGCAAGCAGAGCTAAACAAGCCTCCTCGGTGAGTGCCATCTCACCTAAGCTTTCAGAAACAGGACTCAACAACCTTACCCAATGCCAGTCAGGTTCTTGATGGAGAGATATGGCAGCTTCCACTTACCTGCAGTACAGTATATCAGCAGATTATCACCTGCCAGTCTGCCACCTGCTTACACCAACAGGGTGAAAACACAAGTCTTCTGTAGCAACAAAACTCATGGGATTTAGAGCTTAGGTGGTGCCTGGATATTTTGCTCCAGGTTGATCTCACCCATTTTGAAATCTAAACCAACATCTGATGGGATACCTCAGCGATCATCAGTACAGCTGGAAAAATGCCACTGGAGATGGGCAGAATATCCACAGGGAAAGCCCATTGAGTCCAGGAGTCAAAGTCAGTCTGGAATTTGGAAACATGGAGTGAAACATGGGCCTCCATGACAGACCATGTAGGTGTAGTGTTTATTGCTTTATCTGCAGGGAAATCAATAAAAAGGTTTAGTAAGGCAAGAGTGGAAAAACAAGAAGAAACAGTCTTTCCAGCTGACCTGTGCCACTCTTGACTGTTGTTGTTTCAGAGATAAGCTTCTGATAGCCATTCAACCCAGTGCAACCCAGCTTTAGCTTACCTCACATGTCCTGTCCCACTCCCAACTCCCAGGCTACTGCAGAAGCGTTAATTACTGCCTTTGCAAAGGAGAACATCTAATTGCACCACAGGGCTCAACGCCTGTAAAAGGGGATACATTAAATTGCTAACCACTGTTCCTCTAAGATGCAGTGTCTGTGCACTAGGTTGCAAGTTACTCTGGAAAGAAAAGGCATGTTTGTAAAGTACTGTGCACATTAGTCAACATGGCCACTAAACCAAATACTGCAGTTGTGGAGGCAGATAGTAAAATGTTCATATATTTTATGGTAACCATGTTAATCCAAGAGGAAATAAATTTATGATGAACTTGATGACAGCCAAGACCGAGATCATCAAGATCTCCCTCTCTGCAACACCACATAGGAGACAGTTGTGCAGTCCAGCTCTGCTGTACCTGGCAAGCAATGTCCCAGATCTTCCCTTGTTCTGAGCATCCCTGGGACCTGATCCCTGCTTGATGTCCCTCACCATCATCCACATTGCCCTGGCTTGATGTCCCCAGAGGGGGGGATTTGGTGTCCCCTCTCTGAGGTTTAAGATGCTCTGACCCACTGAGATGCTGGGAAAAAGCGCCCAGGTCTGCTGGAGAAAGGATCGTGCAGCAGTGGGGCTGGGAGAGGCTGGGAGGTGAGCAGTCCAGCAGAGCCGTCCACCTGCCTGGACAGCTGTTAGTCTGCGAACCAGGGGAAAGTGAAATCGCTCTGCCCACACCGCTGCCGTCGCAGGGGGGCTGGGGAGCGGGGAGGGCTTAGTAATACCGAGAACAAAGAAGTCTGCCTTAGTCAGATATTTTTAATGATCTCTCCCCACACAGGGCAGGAAGTGAAACCGAGGTCCCAGTCGAGCCCCCCTCACGCTCCCTCTCAGCACCCCCCGAGGCAGCGAGCCTGCCTGCGTGGTCCCACCGTGCTGGTGTGTGGCAGCAGCTGAGATGTTGTGCTTTCAGTCAGCATGGCTGGGATGCTGTGAGCTGAGCTCCCACATTGGCATCCACCATCCTCCCTGGCCCCATCCACCACCCTGCCACCCGCGCTGCCCACACTGAGGATGCCTGGACAGGGCTGGGTTATGGGAGGAGGACTGAGACTCAGTTTTTTACCTGTCATCATATAGTCTAAGATGATTTCTTCCTGGACTTGTTTCTAGCCCAAATGGGACCTGCAGGGCCTCATGAACCCCCCAGTGATCAAATTCCCTAATCCTCAAGGGACTGTGTGGCCAAGCTGGTCTCCAGCAATTGCAGCTTCCTGGGAGTCTGTGGCATCACTGCTTTTGTTGCTGCCATAGTGAATTCTGTCCCTGCTTTTGTGTTCTCCTACTGATTGAATAGCATGTGGCAGGCAGGTTAGAGGGGCATCATCCAACCCCTGTGCGAGTGCAGTCCTTTCTGAAGCAGAGTACATGTGCTGTGTGATGTTGCACAGCAAGGACACCAAGCAGCTCAGAGCAGACACTGAAAGGAAAGGAGGGTGGAAAGCAGGAAACATTTGCTGCCTGCCGAGGCTCCCAGGTGGCAGAGCAGTCCCAGTGCTTGGGCTTTTACCAGCAGAGCTGAAGATCAGCAGTTTCCTTGGGAAACAACCTTCCTCCTGCCTGCTGGGACAGAGCACAGGATTTGCCCAACCCTGTTCTAGGATTCAATTTTCAGTTGCTGATGGTGGCGGGCCCAAAAATTGCATAGAGGTGGTGTCTTGGTCACCTTGGGTGCTCTGGAGGGGAGGTTCCTGCAAGAAACCTACAAGTGGTGACATCCCATTGTGGCAAAGACCAGCTTGCAGGACACAAGTGAGCCAAAGAGAAAGAAGTGAAGATACTGCTGCTTTGAGTGACTGTGAATGAAAACTATGGGACAGATCTTGACCTTGGGTTCCCAGGAAGCCCCTTGAAAAGTGAAATCACTTGAATGTGGCTGGGCTGAGGAGGATATTACATTGTTAGTTCTTCCCCAGCTGCTTCTTGATTCCTGTTCCCATGGCAGTTATAGGAAGGGAATGTCTTCACCTCCCATCCCTATGCTGGACTCTCAGACAGATATCCCCAGCCTCCCAGGTGAGACCATGAATGATGCTACTGCCACATTTGCTCCAGGGAAGCTTCAGCAAATCATTCAGTGCTACTGTGCCTGAGTGTTTTTGGGTGGTCAGAGCACCTTTCTACTGTGTACAATGCAGCTGGGCAGAACAGACAGCCGGCAAGCAGGTAAGGACCTTGGGTCCATTCTCTCTAACAAGGACAATTCAAGGGAAGTGACCTGTTAGCAGCATGGTCCTTCCTCCCGCTAGCCTGATCTGCAGGGCATGGTCAAAGGTCTTTTTATTACTGTTCTCTACTCCAATTAAAACATCCTACAGATTGTGCTTGGCAGAGTCTCAACATCACCCAGAACTGAAGCCTGTTAACAGGATACAATCAGCCAGGTTTAGGGCTTGAAGTAAGCCAGAGGGGTAGGGAGCATTTGCCAACTGCAATGTGCCAACTCCTATGGTCTGCGCATTTTAATTCTGTCTATTAATTGTTACCAGAAGCACCCACAGGTCCCAAGTGACAATCAGAAGCCAGTGGCCCAAAATGCACTTGCCTGGAACAATGGGAAGCCCAGCATCAGAGAGCTGCATGGCCGCTTGCAGCCAAGGTGTCTCTGTGCACCAAAGAAAGGTGGCAGGGGTAGGGGTGTGGCCTGTGCCAGTGGACTTTTGTCAAGCCAGGATGGTGAGCTCGAGGACATAGTGCCCTCCTGTCAGTCAAAAGTTGCTCAGTGTTATCTGAAGCCCTCTGGGCATTTTGCACACTCCGGCGGGATTGCTTGGGCTGACTGGGCATGCAGTCCTTACAGGAGCTGCTTGAGATACGTCAGCTATTTTCCGATGATCACCCCTTCCCTTACGTACTTCAGAGAGCGGTGCTTTGCAGAAGGATGCTCACCAGCAGCAAAGCAACCGAGCAGCATTTCTCTGGGGTGAAATTAGAAATAAACAAAAGATGTTGCTTCATACACTATGGAACAGTGTCTGAAGTGATGGAAAGAGATCTGTGTTCATGAGTCCCTGTGTGAGAGTTCAAGATCAATAATACCCAGAAAAGAGATATTTCAGAGCCTCTATGGAAGGGGAGAAGGAAAGGGGTCACAGCCAAATTTCCACATTAATTGGTTTATGGGGGAAGCATCTAGCATAGGGTCCAGAGACCCCTCTCTCAGGTTTTGAGCAGGACCATGACCCCTTTGCAAAATGAAGTCTTGGTTAGGGATATGGAAGTGAGCTGCAACATTGAGCTGACAACAGTGTGAGCATTGCCGTGGGACAATAAGAGATGGGGTGAGCAGGGGGTGCTCTGCTGAACTCCTCTCCTGGTGGATCAGCACTGGCTTGCAGCAATGCAAGGGATGGAGAGCGAAAGAAACAAGCAGAGTCAAACCACCAGTCTGATTTCCTCATGCAAGCTGAAAGAAATACAAAGTGTGAGCCAGCTCCTGATGAAAATAAGGAATGATTCACACCAGTCTGGAGGCTGTAGGATCCAGCAATTTTCCTTCCAGCTCAGCCCTAATAGCAAGTGAGTTTGTTTTTTACAACTCATTCACTTTTAGTGACCTATGGGTATCATTAATGATTGAGCTAACAATACAACTTTTAGATAGAAAGCTTTATGTTGACAGGGAATCTTTGTAATTGCTTCCTGCTGTTTGTTTTTGTTTTGTTTTGTTTTGTTTTTCACTTCCAAACATATACATTTTCCTTATTGTTTCTGACACCCGTCAGCAAAAAACACAGTCTTGTGTATCTCCTGTCATCTCTGACCAATGCACAGGGAAACGGCCCTGCATGCCATGTGGGAACTGTGCCAGCAGTTCCAAAGATCAAGCGGAGAAAACAGATAATGCAAATAAATCATAGGCATAATGGAGGACTCTCCCTATATGGACCTGTGGCCTTCACCTCATTCAGACCTAAAAGAGTCAAAGGTTAATGCAGGTGTCACTTGAAAGGTAATTTTCTATCGATTTGCAAGTAGGTCCCTGACCTACTGACCTTCATGCTACAGGAAACAGGAGTTCCCCTGGAGCAACATACGTGCAGGCAAATGTATTATTTACTTTGGTAGTCCCTCTAGAATTTATAAGCCTAGGCAGAACCAATATAGATAACCTAAGGAATGTGGTAGCCCTTGTAAAGATTCCTGCCTCATGTTTAAATATTTGGGCAACGAAATAGCAACCTTGATCATAATTTGACAGAAGAAAACCACAGGGGTGCTGTCTGATTTCTACAGCCTCTTACAGGCAATAAAAAACCACCCATAAATAATTTTCATTCAATGCCTCAGGAGATTCTTGTGAGGGTCAGCTCAAGCCTCGCTGGACATGATTCATGTTGTGCAGGGGTGTAACTCTGTTCACTTCTGCAGACCCATCCTGGTGTTCATGATGCGAGGGACTGGATGAACTGGATTCAGGAGCGTGCAGCAGCATGGTGTGCTGGTGGGGGACACGTTTTGGGCTGGTCTTGTGAAGCATCTCCAGAGGTTCAGCTGTGAGCATCAGTCCCTGGCTAGACAGGTTCTTGAGTCTGGAGCCAGGAAGCAACAGCAAATCTTCTGTGGCTTGGCCACAGAGTGGGAACCGTGTAGTTGGAAATTTTCCTCCTGTTTCTTCAGTAGGAAATTAGGGATTTTTTAATGAACAACTGAAAACCTCGAAAGGCTGAGCACAGAGAGATGGCTGCAGTGCTCCCTGAGGACTGAAATTACGACTTGCTCTCCCTCTGCTTGTGTTGCTGTTTGTGGTCCATGGTCCACAGCTGATGTCAGAGGAGATAGCATGCATGGGGAGCCTGCCCCCCGGGGAGCACAGAAGGGCGCAGGGCTTCCAACCTGAGAGTCAGCAGCAGATTTCCCAATGCAGAGAGATTTATTTTTACAAATAAAAAGTGAATATTTTCAGTGGCTGGAAGGATAAGAAGGGAAGTGATGGACAATAAAAGAATAAACCATTTTTTGACCACATGCAGCAGAAATACAAGGGTTATCTGCACATCCAGAGCTCATCTCATTTACCTCCAGCCAGGTGAGGCAATTAAACACGTCAGGGTCTACCACACTCAGCAGGCCTCCTGCTCCCGTTCCTGGCGCTTCCACACTGTCCTGGGTACTCTCTGTGCTTGGCCAGGCTGACCCCTCCCCTGGTGCCCCTTGCAAAGGAAGGGGCCACCATCCAGGAACTGGATCTGGGGTTGTACATAGCAAATCACAAAGGAGATGGATCTTCTCCTCCATGGGGTTTCATAGCAGCTGGGAGGTGCTGAAGCTTGCAGAGCTGTTGTTGTCATTTCCCAGGTCCCCTGGGTACTGTTGAGAGCAAGGCTCAGGGGTGGGGATGCTGCAGAGCCTCTGTGACCTGCCGGGAAGCGTCTGGATCAGGGCTCTGCGGGTCTGCTAGCTCCAGGGGAATCCAATTCTCATCCTCCCACAGAAAGACTCTCAGATATTTCTTTTCAGCTCCTCTTCCCACACCCCACCCCAGCCCAGTTCTCATTCCTGGTTCCTCTCCTTTTCCTTCCCACTCCCAAGGCCTTGATCTCCCTGCCAAGCTGGGTCTCCTCCAGCAGGCTGTTAGCTGTCATCTTCTGCCCCACACAGCCTTCTGCCAGTGATGCACCCAGGCCTGCCTCAAAATTTGGGGCACAGAACCTGGCAATTGTACCTTGACCCACCCAAGCTGGGAGTCTATCTCAGCCTGGGGACACCTTGCCCAGGTATGACTCAAGCTGCTCCTTACCTGCCAGGGCTGCCAGGCAGGCAAGGCATTATATACCCTGTGTTCTAGGCTGGCTTCCCAGCAGACCCCATTTCACACAGGGATTTTGGGGATGATCTTTGCATGTCCTGGTGGTGGTTGCAACTTCAATCTAGCCAGGCCTTTTCCTACCCACTGGGAAAGCCAAATGCTGAAGCCTGGTGTTTCCATCTCCCTTTTGAAAGGCACTGCTTCTCTCCAACCACCACACACAGCTTTGCTCCATGGAGCATGTCTTGATTTGACCTTACTCTTGGTAGAAACCAGGCCACAGCCGAGGCACCTTCCATGTTCACATGCAGGACAATGACATCCCAAAGATGTCAAACCATGTCAATGATGCTGGAAGAAGTTCATGCTCCCAAGACTCCTCTGGCTCTCTAGTTGAGCATGAGGGACAGGTGTTCAGTGGTTGCATGATCCAACAAAATCAGTTTTGGTGGGTTCACCCCCTTCGTCTCCCAACCAGGGATGTGAGTTACACAACAGCCCATCTGCCAGTCACTGCTTCTCGCCTGAAACAAAAACCAGCTTTAAACAGCCTGTGAACCACAAGCAGCCCACAAGCCACAAATTGCCCAGCCCTGGAGATGTTACCCCATCTGCAAGCCTGAAATGTTACAGTACTACATTTTGGGAGCCAGAGGACCTGTTAGAAAGCTGTTGTGGAAATGCTGTTCTCCCTGACACCTTCCCCACTCCTGCTCCTCCTGACGCTGACAGGAACCTTTCTCCCCTTGTTCAACAGCTCCTATGACTTGTCCATTTCTCTGATCTGTAGATCATGAGAGAAACCACTCACTGTTCAGTCTTTGGTCATCCCAGTGTCCCCTGGGACAGCGAGTTGTTTGAGGGATGAAAAAAGGGAAGATGAAACCCCTGCATTGGGCTGAGTCAGCGCCCACTGAGGACCACAGCCAGGCTCTACTGCTGTCTGCAACCCTGTGGCAGGATCCTCCCACCTTCCAACAAGAAGTATCGGAGTGAACTTGATTTTACAGAGGAAGAAACCAGACAGAGGGAGGTTTAACCATACTCTGCTTTTCCAGAGCTGTCCAGCCCTTGCAGAGGACCAAAGTGAATCCAGGTGTGAGCTTGGTTGGACTCTGTTGAGCTCTTCTCCTCTAGATGTGCAGCACCCCATCCATCCACTCCTGATGTTCCTTGGTTGGAAATTGTGTTTACTTGCTGAAAGAAATCTCTGGGTAAAGATATTTTTGGAGTAGGAGGAAAAGAAACCCTACAGAACAAGCAAGTTTAAACAAAGCTGTCCCCACAGGCGATTCTTCTTTGACTGTTGCCCACAGTTGGTCAGTGCCACTGCAGAGAGTGGCACAGCTAAGGCCAATGATTGAAAGAAGTGCAAAAATGCATTGACAGGGCAGTGACTCTTCCCACCAGCAATTTTGCAGATCTGCTACAGTTGGACTCTGCTCAACTCTGCAGCAGAGGAAGGCATTGACTGCTCTCAGAAAGTGTTGTCCACCCATTTTCACAGGGGAGCTCTTCACAGCTTTCATTTGTAACGCTGTCACCTTTGCACTCGAGTCAGCTCCTCTGCAAAGTGCAAATGAGGCTTCAAGTGCAAAACCAGGGCATCTTTTAATAGGCCAGGTGAGCAGCAGATGGTAAGGTAGGAGAAAATCCACAACATAGCTTTGCCTAGGAGAAACCCTTTTTTAAAAAAAATAGCTTGCAGCCTTTGACCCCTTTTATATGCACAAAGCCAGGCCGCGAGTCTGAGGGATGCTGCTGGGTGGTGGTAGAGGTTGATGGCTGCTCCTGCCTATGCAGACTACCCCAGACGCTGCCGAGGAATGGAGCGGCAGTTGGCTATTATTTTTAGCCTCCCATTCACGTGGTCTGAGGATCAGATGCACATTCCCAGATGCTCATTCCACAAATGCCGAGGTGCCTCCAGCCCTCTCTGCCTGGGTGCACAGGGCTGGCACAGTGCATCGCAGTGCTGGGGGTGATGGCAGGGGGTGGTGATTCAGCTCCCCCCCCATCCCGCAGACCCACACGTGCGTGTACACGCCACCTGCTCTGCTCAGGAAGCCTCCAGTGAGAAAAGCTTTCTAGGAAACTGGAATAAATACGCGGGAGGAAGTCAAACTGAATCAATCCATCAGGGCACGCGTGCTGCCGAGCAGCATCCTCCGGGGAGACAGGCTCCCTGCGAAGGGATGAGTTTGAAGGGGAGAGGCAGGAGGCAGGGTCTGCCCGCAGGAGGAGCAGGGCGTTGGGAGGGTGGTGCAGGAGAGTGGGAGCTGTACTTGAGCAAGCAGCTGTGATCCCTCTGCTAGGTGGGGACAGCCAACGGGTGCTGGGGTGGGTAACATGTCCCATCCCTCCAGGAGAAGGTGGTTCAGAGGGGTGCAGAGAAGGAAAAGAGACAAAAACAAGCCCTGTAGTGAAGAACAATGAGTGCAGCCTTGGCTCTGTTCTGACCTCTACAGAAGCTGGAGGGGGACTCTGGCACGTCAGAGGTGTGGGGAACAGACTGAGCATACGCAGAGCATCCACAGGACATGTAAGATCATTCTAACCCTGGGGAAACGTGTGTGAGCTCCCTTATCCATGACCACACAGCTCTGGATGGACTGCCTGGCATCCAAAATGTCAAATGAAAGTCTGAAGCCCTTACCTTCCACCCAGGCAGCATTTCTGGGCAGGGAAAAGAGACACCCAAGGTAACCCAGGCCCAAGGAAGTCCTGCTGGGAGGTGGTATGGTACAGGAGTTGAATAACACCAGGCCTGCCTGGCCATGGGAGGTAAAACAAGATCCAGCGGCCGCAATCTGAAACCAGATCAGGCATAAGGTGTGTTTCTATCAGGAGACTTAATTAACCACTGGCACAGCCTAGGAGGGCCATGATGGATTCTCCATTACTGGCAAGGGTCCCGTTTGCATTTGGATGTATTTCTGAGCATCCTGCTCTTGTTCAAGTACAGATATTGATCTAGCAGCAGAACTGATACGGGAAAGGCCTGAGGCCTGGGCTCCCCAGACAATCTGCAGCAGTGGAGTATTGGTGTTGGTGTCCAAGATTTGGACTGGCACCAAAACCAAGAAGAGACAAAGTCTTGCAGATAAGACCCAGGATACCAAAACACCTCTGGCCTCAGTGGTGGTTGTCAAGCGACATTGAAACCCCTGAAAAGGCACAAGGACTGTGTGGAGAGCAAATGATGTCCTGGGTGCCCAAGGCCAGATGCGGCCATGCCTTCCCCTGCTCTGCAGGCTGCCAGCAGTTTCAGGACCATCCCACCCTCCTCTTCCCTTACACAGGGCAATTGTACAGTCATGATGGGTGGGAGAGGCTCATGGTGGGGTTGTGGGCTTTTCAAGCTACTGGGGTTGCCCCTGGCTTGCCTGAAGAAAACTGCTTACCTTGCTTAGGGAAAACTGTGTTTCCTTGCAAGGGCTTTTCTCCTGGCATCTGTCCCTTAGACCAGTTTCTGACTGGTAGATAGCTACAAAGTGAGTCACTTTTGTTCATGCCTCTGTTTCCCTGTCTGCAAACTAGCTGAGAGGCTGAGTCTGTTGCTGTTGATTCAGTCATAGTGGTCCTGAGGGAGGAGGACAGGAGCTCTCTGAAGCAAACTCAGAGCCTTAGTGTTCACAACTTTCCAGGGGCAAAGCCTCACAGCTCTTGATATCACACTTTGTACCAGCACAGTCATATTGAAAGAGTTGCTGCGATACCCAGAGAGGCTTCTAGCCCACGGACACACAGCAACCACGACGGCAGCACAGCACTTCATGCTGTGCATCTCTCTGGAGCTCTGCTTCTTCCCAGGGTATGCGATGCATCCCAACCCCTAACACTGGCTGGAGCAATCACCTTCAGGTCAGGGTCCTGGGAATGCTGGGCATACTTCAGCAGCTCTGCATAGCCAGCCTTGAGGGGAAGGAGAAGAAGGGAAAAGGAGATTTTTGATTAGTTGGTCTTCAGGTTTTTGGCAACCCAGAATATCTCTGGGGAGCAGGCAAACCTTTCCCAGAGGCAGCAGGATGTCTGCATGTATAGGTGATCCCTGTAGAAACCCTCATCAGGGCATGGCAGACTTCCCATAACAAAAATTGGACACACTCAGACCAGTAAGCAGAGGAAACATTTGCTGCCTTTATTAATAACCATGAGAGACCTGTGCCTTCTGTTCTTCAGCAGTAAAGCACCAGCCCCACATAGAGAAGATTTTCTAATGATCCCTCCACTTTCCACAAGACTCTTTTAAAGTATACAGAATAATTTCTATTCCCTTTTCTGTTCCACTGAAGATCAGCAATTTGGGAATTACTGCAGCAGCCCTGACCACGGGGTCTCTCCATCTGCAGGTCCAGAGCGGTCTCCTCTGCTAAAAAGGACAAAGAGGCGATCAGGCCTTTCTGCCTAATCTCCTGCACAGCAAACAAGAACTACAAATATTGTGAAATAATCTCAGGAAAAAATCTGGTTACCATTTCAGCCCTTACAAAGCATTTTCCTGTGTTCATTTCTGCCCTTTAAACTCCAACCAGCTAAAGCAGGACCTGCTTTCCCAGCTGACCATAGAATTGATTTCCTATTTGTTTGTTATTGTGTCTGGTATCCTTCTCTCTGTAAAACCTGTGTGTATCCATAGACAAACACACAAACACGCACACATACACAGAGATCTCCTGTCCATGGCAGATCCCACCTCTGTCTTCTAAGTAGAAGTGTGGTCAATGTGTGTTACATTGCCCTGGGGCTGGGACAACTGGCTCCCAGGCTGGACTCTGTCCCAGGCCTGCGGGTTGCATCTCTTTGATGCTGTGTGCCTCAGTTTCTCTCACTTGAACAGAAGAGGAATGATTCAGATCTCCTTCACAAGGTACTTTCAGATTTAGAGACAAGAAGAACTGCGTTGTGGCGGTGGTATCAGAGCCTCCTGATCCCATCATAATTTTGCATTACTTTGATGACCTTGAAATCAAAATATCACACTGTGATTTCATTAGTTTTCAGAGAGGATATCAGCAATCTTTCTCAAGTGCGTGCAAGCATCAGGTGAGGGGCTGAGGGTGGTGGAAGTTACCTGAGATGAATATTAATGACTAACAGCTTCAAGCTCCAACACCAGAAGTGAGAACATCTAAATCTAGATTGAGGCACTTAATTAAACCTTTATAAAACTTCCTTCAACACATGGGCAGAATTCTCCCCTGCTTTGTGAAACTACGGATACAAAAAAAAAAAAAGAGTTGCCCTTTCACACTTAGGAGTATTTTACTTTACTCCTTTACTTCAGCATGAGTTGGTATTCAAGAAACAAGAGGAGGCAGTGTCCAGCTCTCTCTGGATTCATTTCAGCACCTGGAGCAGCAAAATTTAAGCACACAAACAGCAATGTTTTAGTGTATTAAATGCAATCAGTGTTTTTGCAGGACCAGGGCTTTAGACTGGCCATTTTTGACTAGTTGTTTCAAGAGGAGCAGCCTGCTTTGCATCAGGGTTAGCAGTCCCACCACCTTTGATCAATAATGTCTGGACCCAGAGGATGGAGGTCCCTGCTGCCAGCCAAGGTGGAGCCCAGCACAGCCAGGACCCATGTTCCCCAGAATTTGTCCCTGTGACTTTTGTAATCAATATATAAACCTTCATTTGGCATGGCCCAGGCAGGTGTCCTCTTGTCTTCCTTCTGTCATCACCGTGGCTCAGATAACACAGAGAAATAATAATATTAAAAATCCTTAGCATCATTAAGCAGCTGTAATAATTGGTCCTTAGTATTTAGCTCTACCTTATACAGTTTCAAGATAAATTATGACATTCCCTGACTGCATTTGCTCAACCTGCTTCTCCTTGGAGAAAACTGTATATCACATGCTCTATTGTAGAGGGAATGAAGGATAACATGTCCATGGGCATCCGTGCATTTCAGTGCACCAGATGGGAATATGGTATCACGGTTTAAACAATTTGTTGTCCTTGAGTGGCAGTCACTGTGTTCCCTGATTCACAGGGTGCTGGAAATTCACCACGACATCAGCAAGCCTGTAACCAGGTCTTGCAAGTTTGGGCAGATTAGCCCACAGGACTCCTCTGGAAATCTAACCACACTTGCTGTGATGTCTTTCCTTTTTTTGTTTTATTGTGCCAGGAGCGAAAGACATATTATTCTGGACTTGTGATGGGACAGTGCCCCAGCTGTGATGTCTGGGCTGTGCTTGGTGCTTCAGTAGACCAAACCTCAGAGAGGGGCAGCAGAGCTGGTTCCATGCTATCAGTCACACCTCTGGGCAGAAGTAGAGCTGGGGTGGACCTGTAAGACCATTCTCTCTTGTGCTGTGCTTACAGCAGTCTGACTCACTTCCCTAGAACAGAGCACCAGTAAGTCTTTCAGTATGTGCCCAGCTCTAAGCACAGGAGCAACCTACTGCAAAACAATGCTGACTTCAGGAGCCTTATCTTTGCCTAAAGGTCAGAGCATGCTTAAATGCCTCAGTAGCTTAAGACCTTAGCACTCTCACAAAGGCAAATTGAGAGCAGTTGTCCTTTGCAGCAAAGAAAACCTTGGAGAACTGGATTCTCCTTTCCCTTCTGCCCTGTCCCTTTGCTGATTTAAACTGACATGCTCTGAATTTATGCTGGGGCAAGTGGAACAGGACCCAAGTGCTTTTCTTCACACCAGAGGAATGGCTGAGCAAACGGTGCTGGACCAAGCTGGAATAGAGCCTGCACCCCCAGCAAAGCCCCTGCACCATCCTTGGCCAAGAGATGCTGGCAGCATCTCATGTGCCCTGATGACCCAGGAAAGACATGAAGTGTTTCTCATCTCGCAAGAGACCAAAGCCTCCAGAGACTTGTAGGTCAGAAGCTGGGGAGCTGGGCAGCACACAGAGGCGGGCAGGGAACTGCCAACGCTCGACTGCCACTGTCACCCACAGCATGTCCCCTGGTTACACTGTGGTGTCCACCATAGACACCCCCTCCTACCACCCCCTACCCCCTCCGAGATATTTTGAGGGTCTGTTTTGATCTCCTTTGCATGTCAGTTATGCTATTTCTGAGGGTATTTATTTTTATTGTTTTCCGGTGGTGAGCTTGTCGCCTTGCTCTCTCGCCTTGATCTTTTCCACTTCCTCTCACTTTCATGCCTCTTTCTTTCCCCACCGGGCTGACAGGCCGGGTGTTTTTGTCATAGCCAGTGGATGAATTGTGTCCCCACCACACTGCAAGATCTGGCCGCCCACAGTGGAGACTCCTCGGGGTTGTGGGAGTGCAGAGTCAGCCCCAGGAACCGGGGGTGTCTGTGTGGGTGCTGTCACCCTCCTGCCTAGCCGGGCGCCTTGCCTGTTTCCAGCCACCACCAGCCAGTCACTGTTGTGTGGAGAAAGAAGTGTTGACTCATTAATTATCACGATGTAGGTTATGGTTAGGCAGATGAGTAAAACATCTTCCAAATAGCGTGGCACCACGGAAAGGAAGGGTTTGCCATTTAACGACCCAATTCCAGAAATGGTAAAACAAGCTGGGTCCTGCTGGAACAGGCCTTTGGGCCACAACCTCAGCTCCCTGCTGAGGAGACCCAGCTCCCACCTGGGAATCTTAACTTCTGTTTAGTTTTGGCTACTCAAAACAAACATTCTTCATCCAAAAAAGGGGGTGGGGGGGTGGTAATTGGGTGGAACAATGGTGTTTGGCAGCTGAGGAGGAAAGAGAAAGAGAAGGGTGTCTCTTGAAGTTTTTTCAGAAAAACCTTTCTCTCTGCACCACCATTTTGTCCAAAGTATAATTTCCCTCCACAAATCTTCCACAAGACTTTTTTTTAAACTAGTTTTTAAATACCAAAGACCCTGACTCTAAGCAGGTACTGATGCCAGATCTGTTGTAATCTTAGCCTACGTTCAACACTTGTGGAAGAAATGCACAACCATGAACCATCACAGCGAGTGGAGCTCTGCTTCAGCAGGGCTTTATAGAAGCAATTCCTGCTGTGAGACATAGGAGAGAATCTGACACACAGACAGGATCAGCACTACTATTTCCACAGAGATGGGGGGAAAATATATGGAAAAAGCCAAGTGATGTGACTCCAGGGCACAAACCCATGGCCAGCTGAAGGTCATCAAGCAAGCTGTGACCCAGGAGAATGCTGGACACTCATGGTAGAGCCAGCTTGGATGCGTATTAATGAAAGCCCGTGAATTCAGTGCAGCAGAGAGAGTTGCAATAACAATGAATCATTTATCATTAATATTGTACCATCAGGTGGTTAGTGAGGGTTTTCACTCCAGATAGCCTCTTGCCTTCCTGTGGAGCAGCTGGGATCAGCCGTTTGGGGAGATGAACGAGTGACATGTGTGTCTTGAGTATCTGAGTCAGCCTGTTCAGCCTCCGGCTCCTCTGAACAGCCAGCAGCTCACCGCAGAAGGACAGTGCGTACACCGACCTCGTGTACCCTTCCTCACACTCTTGATAGCTCAGTGCCATCTCTTTTCTTTCTCTCTTGTTTTCTTCCAGCCTTCCCATTTGCATTCAGTGGGCCTGATCCCCAGATGGTCTAAGTGTAGGACCACCAAAATGAATGGGGTTGGGCAAAATCTCCCTGGGCATGTGCTGGGCTGGCTGCCAGCCCTTGGCTCCAGCCCAAACACAGGGCAGCTGATCAGTTAATAGTCAGGTGGCAAGTCCCCAATCACTTCATTTAGGGTCAGCAGTCCAAAGGGTCAATTGGGGATCAGCTGTTTATCTTTCCCAAGGCAGAGTTTCTCATTTATAGCTGCAGGGAAAAGCAAGGACACCTGCAGCAGGGAAAAGCAACGATAAAAGCACGGAAGCATCCCGTGGTGTTCACATGCGATGATAATGGCAGTCATTTAAGTGCTGAAGTTAGACAGCAGGAGAGAAAGGGGGGTTGGATTTACTCTAGTGTAGTTTGGACATTCTGACCAGCAAATGTCTCTCTTCCCTTCTCTCCAACCCTAGATTGGACTTCAAAATGAATATCGGCTTTCTGGGGATCTCTCTTCTCACCATCTTCTGGGGCAGCCTTCTCCCCTACTATCCATGCTGATTACCCCCGCTCCCTTTCCTCAAGACGTGGTAGCTCTGCAGAGTTCATCAGGCTGGAAGCCATATGCCAGGAAGAGCCCACAACGAGTTAAAAAAAATAAAATAAAGAAGATGAGAATATCTGCTGCAAAGGCACATTCTCTGTGTCCTGGAGAGCCCGCTCCCCAGGGCTGGGTTCGGCTGTCAGTTTGCAAGTGTGATAAAACAGACAGGAAATTCAGGGTCTGGCTGCAGTTCACAGGTGCTGCCCTTCAGAGATACTCGAGCTTTCTCCAGCACTGCTGACACACAGCCTGGGAGCAGGACGGTCCCACTCACCTTCTGCATGGCCTGAGTTAATAGAGCTTCAGGGAAACAAGGTCTGTCACCTCCTGAGGGGACTGTGCTGTCGCGGATGCCTCGCTGTGGGCACCTGAGAGACCATGCACGGGGTGGCTCTTGACAAAGCACATCACTGTGCAGATGTGCCCATCAGTGGCAAAGCAAGGCAATTCCCTTCCTTTCCTCTCACCTGCCTCTGTCACCTTTGCTTTGCAACTCTTTCTAACTTCTAACACCCAGTCTATGTTTGAAACTTGGCGATTCACACCCAGCACTGCCTTTCCCTGCTTGCCCCAGTCTTCCTTTTCATATCAGATAGAAACATCTCCTGTCACAGGCCCCTTGCTGCTTTGCCTCCACTTCCCTGGGAGCACTGACCCAACACGAAAGCCCCAGGCCAGGTTTGTGTTGCCCTGCACAAGCCCATGCACTACCCTGCCCTGTCTTTCTGGTGCTGCTATTTCTATTGAACACCGTTGCTCTGAACCTCCTTCCCACTCACAGCCTCCTTCCTCGACCTCCTTGTTCTGCTTGATTTTGGTGCTAACATCCCCCTGATTTAGGTATCTTTACTCTTCTCCTGCCAGTGCCCTCTACCCAACCACAAATTCACCTTCCAGCCCCTCTCAGCCCTATGCTCGCTATTTTTCCAGCAGCCACCCTGCACAGTCCAGTGCTGCCTCTTCGCTTGGGCAGAGCCAGGCACAAGCCCCCAAACCATACTCTACACGATGTGTCTTGCCTTAGATCACCCAATCCATGGGCAGCAGCAACGTGTGAGGAGCCCAGGGGCAGTGGGGATGTGGGGACACACTCCGGAGAAGCTGAGCAGGGGAGCTCGCTCTGCTCCTTCCCTCTACCTCACGGAGGCTAATCAGCCTCTGCTTTTTCCAAGTGTGATATTCCCACACGGAGTGAGAGAGGTTTCAGGAAATTTCTGCTCCTCTCAAAATCACTTCTGATTTTTCTAGTAAAAGCGTCTGCCAGCCTCCTGCTGCCAAGTTCCTTTTTTTTTTTTTTTTAATACATATACGATTCAAGCTGCGTTGGCTCCACTCCTGAAGTCTGGCAGGTGCTCAGTGACATATGTTCTGTGATAAATGTTTATTACATAAGTTCATTCAAGCTAACATGGATTTTGAGATATAGTCAGCTCTCATTATACAGCTTGCCTTCAAAGCTCAGTGTCCAGATTATGCCTTTTCTTGTACTGATGTCTCCTAGGGTTTGTTTGCTCTTTTCCTGATTTAGCCAACTCTTGATTGGTTCATCAAGGTAGTTAACGAAGCACTCAGACCGACTCGGGGGAGGGGAGGAAAAGGAGCAATTATAACTTTGGCTTGTTCCAGCTCATTATTTTAATTACTGTGTATCATATTTGGTGAAAACATCTCTTTATAAACATTAAAACATCGGAGCTGTCATCACTCAGAAACAAAGGGTCTGATTTCACCGATCCCCAAGCACAGGTCCTGCCTTAGAGGAGAATTGCATCAGGTTGTTATCGCTGTGTCTCATTGGAGGAGTTGTTCCTGATTCCTGCTGTTTTGGGACTACGGATACAACTCACTCTGTCCGAGATTCCAAAGTGTGTTCATCTTCATCCAGGCTGTTCTAAAAACTTCTTATTATTGTTTAATCTTGTTTTAATAAATTCCAGTCCCTTTGTAGGCTGTTCTTTGGATGGATGAAATTACAAGTGCTACAGCATGAAATCCTGAGCATCCTGTGCAAGTCCAGGGGAATGCTGCTATTGAATTTCTCCTTTTAATGTGCATCAGATGGGAAAGCATCAGGATAAATGCTTCTTTGCTTTGGACTAGTTCGGGCATGGCAGAAACCAAAGCTGCCTTTGGGCTGCATCCCGTGTCCCCAAGTCTGAGCCTCTCTCTGGGCTTCACAGAGTCTTAAATTTATTTTGCTCACTAGTTTTTGGCGAGTTTCACAGGATACATGCATACATGCATCCAGGAGCAGTATGGTGTGCCATTCTGGGAGAAAAATCTTAGCTCTGATTGTAAAAATTTTACATGGGACAGAGTTCTCCATGTTTGCTCTTAAGGATTGGGCTGATCCTGCATGTTATCACATGATGTGACAAATGCTTGTGCAAACTGGTTGAATCACATACATTCTGCAAAGATCTCATGACTCTGGACACTGGTGAGTTCAGCCTTGCTGAGGCAGGGCTGGGTTTTGGAGGGTACACTGCCCTGTGCCAGGATGAGCCCTCTCCAGTGAGGCTTTCAGAGCTCAGCAAAGGGGGAAGCAGCCTGTGTGCTTTATGCTTGGCCAGTTAGGGCCAGCAGTAACAATAATAATTTTCTAGTTAACACATGTGTGTTATCTGGCAAATTCTGAAGTGAATGCATGGCAGACTGGCTGTAGCTAAGTGCCTGCACCTCTCTGGGTCTGCAGTCCATGCCTTAACCTCTGAGCTTACATTTGCTGTTTGAGCAACCTTAGTCAGAAACAAACCAAGCTCTGAAGACGTGGCAGATCTGCAGATGGGAGGGTTTACAGTTAAGGGACAGCACTGGGCTATGACATGTGGTTAGAGTTATAATGTATGCCTGGATTATTAGGGTTGAAGTGGCATAGGTTTTTTTAATACAGCTGCATAAGATAGTATGCCAAGCCTCCACCGAATGCACCAGTTTTAGCAAGACGTGTGCATATCGTCCAAAGAATTTAAGGTTAAACTTGCTGAGCTGTAAATTTCAGCGATCGGCACGTACTGCAATTCCAGGGTGTCCCAAAGCACGCCTGGGAAAAGAAGAAATGTGAAGGGCATCATCCTTAGAGCACTTGGGATCAGAAACACAGACTGGTAAAGATCAGCTGTCTCTGCTCACGCTTTACCTTGAGCTGGTTGTGATCAGCCTCATGTTTTGGAAGTGTGGAAAGAGTGAAATCTGGTGCACAGAAGAAAGGGGATGGAAAACGGAAGAAAGGAGCATTAAGAGGAAAGCAATGTCACCAAAGCCCCCAGACTGGTCTTTGGTTTCTCTTGAACCTATGGGAAGAATTGGGTGTCCTTGCTGCTAAATAATGCATGGTGGAGAGCACATGGGAAACATCTCCCACACAAAGAGGAGGGACACAACCAGAACAGCAATTAATATGATTTTTTAATTGGCATAAATCAGACTCCCTCTCTATGTCTTTTGGTGTAAGCACAACTACAATGGGCAGCCACCTCAAAAGAACATGGCCAAAGCAAGGGGTCAGGAGCCCTGTGTCATCCCTTTTAGACAATTCCTTCTGAAAACATTGTGAAAACCGGAAAATTTATCTGGGTTAAATCCCAGCTGGGAGAGACTGGCTGAGCTTGAGGGGGCAATTTGGCACAGTCAGTCCGAGTCCCCGTGGGGTCAGGGTTTCTCTGGTGGGACAGGGGCATGCTGGAAGCAGGATGGGAGCAGCAGGCAGTGTTGAAGTGGAACAGGAGCCTCTTTGGAGACTGAATGGTTTTGCATAAACTGGGATTGAATAAGAGCACTGAAAATAATAAACCAGTATCCCAGAAAGAGCTGGGTTGACCTGTCTCTCCTATGAACTTCTCCTGCCAGGCTGCAGCCCTCTTTGCTGTATCTTGTGTCCAGCCCCTAGAGAAGTCAGGAAGCACCTGCGGTGACATTTGCATGCACTGCAAGGTTTTTGAGGCAGGGACCGTCCTTTGGTGGCTTGTGCTGGCAGCCTTCAGAGCCAGAGGTCCTGGCTGGGGCACACCTGCAAGGCAAACCTTAGCAAATGGGTGCCCGCCTCAGCCACTCGGAGATGAAGCATCTTGTCTCTGGCTGGGCAGATGACTCAGACCCAGAGCAAATTAGAGCTAGGTCGGCTGGAAGTGTGATGTGAGTGTCTAGCCAACACTTGTGGGGAGGGTAAATCACATTGTTGTAACTCCATCAAGAATGACGTGGTCATTCTCCACCTGCAGAGAATTTGGCCCAGACCTTTTTAGTCAGCAACTTTTGGCAATTTGTTTTCCCTCTGCAGTAAAGACATTAATGTTACAAGTGCCTTAGATGCCAATTTGACCCATGTGCTGGTGGAGGTGGTGGTTTTGCATGTAGTGACATCCAGACCCTCTAAGCAATACCCCGATAACCAAACTGCTTTTGGAGCATCCTTACCTCAGAAAAAGCTGCCACTGTGCTGTAATTAGAGCTAAGATCACTCTTCAGAGAATCAATTTGCCTGATAATCCTGATCCTCAGGGGGGATGACATTAGTATGGTGGCTATCATCAGTCAGTCTGCTGCTGAGGGCTCTCTGATCTGCAGGTGTTTAAGTACTCTCCACCCTGGGATGGGCTGCTTAAAGCATTTTAAAACTCCGGAATTCTGGAAAACCCAGTCTAAATTGTTCAGAAAGGGACAGAGAGGAATGAGACTGAGGAAGGTATCACTGGAGATAGATATGTCTTCAGGACTTGCAGAACCACTCACTTACAGAGTGCTCCATGGCTTTGTGAGCTTAGGTTAAGTTCACAAGCTTTCATGGACTGTGAATGAAGAGCATGAGGTTGATTTGGTTGGTTTGGTTATCCAGAGGGGCCAGGATTCAGGTTTTCTTGTTGGATGGACAATTGTATTCTCTTTCAGGCATGAAGCAACTCCTTCTGTTGTCTCTCCCCTGAACAGGTCTGGCAAATACCTGGTTAAGCTGCACAGCCTCTGGGTTAATCTTTCCAAAGGCAACTCTTCATTGTGGGGCCCCCTTTCCCGGGATGCTTGGGCAGAGCTTGCAGGAGCAGCCTCTCCTTTGGAGAGTGTTGAACACTGGATCTCTGACTGCTACATCCTAGAAAGATCCCTCCAGAGACATGTCCTAGACATGGAGCCTCCAAAAGGTCTGGTCACTCCTGAAAACACTGGCATGACTGTAGTGTGACTTTGCTCTCTCCCAGACCTTAAGTCTGGCTCGTTCAGCCCCATCCTCCAGTCCACCATTTGTTCAGATCTTTGGTGGATTCTTCTCTCATGCACCTTTGCTCTGCCGACTTTCCTATTCAGGATGTGGATGCAGGAATCAGCCAAGACACTGGTTGTGGTGGATTAGACATTAAGTCATTTGCATTTCCTCACCACTGCCAATTACTAGTGTTGCAGCAAAAGACAGGGCACACACGCTGAGTGCGGCTGCCACTGCTGATGGAAAAGCAGAAGGAAGCACTCCTTCCGTCATAATGTTCGCTGCTCGTACTAACAGCAAGTCTCTGCATGCCATCAGGTTGTTTTGTGTGCCTCTCCTTCATCCCAGCCATGTGGAGGCTTGTACTAACCACCTTGGATCCCACCGCTGCACTGCTGCTGCCCATAAAAACTGTTTGGGGTTTTGACCAAAGGAAAAACACCCTCCTTGGGAAGAGCTGATATGCAGAGAAGTGAATTAGTCAGAATTGCTTGCTTAAGCACGTGGAGACAACTGCTCAGGGTCAGCCATGGATAATGAGCCTTCGGATGACAAATGGCAGTCCTTGGCGGTACAGTAAGGGGTGTATGTTCCCATCATGCTCTCCGTGAATTATTGCAATGGCAGCACTCACTTCCCTTCTCTGGGAAAGAAACAAGAGCAAAGCAAGCAAGAACTAGCAGCAGATGGTCCCTCCTGTGCCCAGATCATTCCAGCCAAAACAAATCTACATCCCCAGCTGAAGGGAAGGGTACAGGAATAGAACAGGAGTGTGACTCAGATCCAGTGACTCAGACAGCAAGGCGAGGGGAGAGAGGGAGGGGGAGCGGCAGAACCTGGCGCAAGAGCCTCTTACGGATGACAGTGATTATTGCTATTATTCCAGTGAGTGCTTGTGGGCACCTACAACTCTCACTCCTGCTCCTGTTCTCTTTTTTTGGGTTGGTGTTTTGGGTTTTTTTTGCAGTGTCTCTCTCATTCTCCCTCATCCCTTTTGTGGGAAAGCTGTGAGCAACCCTCTCTGCATCTATCTGTTTGCAAGCTGGTAAATAGCAGCCCAAACACTTGTGTGCCAGATATCAGATAGGCTCAGCTGTTTGCATGCCAACGGAAAATGCCACATGCCCATCCTCCCTCCGTTGGGGCAGCAGCGTGTGAGATTCCAGGCACAGTCCTTGGGTCGCCTCTCCCCTTCTAGCCCCAGCCCGCGGGCCCGTGGCTCTTTTGCCGCGTGCCTCCCCACGGCAGTGGTTGTGTCGAATGAGGATGATGTTTGCCCAACCTTAACGAGTCAGATTTTGACTAATGAGCTCAAGTGGTGAACTGTTGGTGTTACTCTGTCAGAGCTGCCAGGCAGGTCAGATTAGCTATTGACACTTACTCATGCCAAAGATGTTTCTGTGGCCCTTGGGTTCACCATGGGGGGATGGATTCATATCTTGTTACCCCTTAGATGCTATGCAGGGCTTTGCAAAGCTCCTGAAAAGCACTATCACTGGAAAAACTAGGCCAATGGGTGAGATCATGCGTTAAGGACCAGGGGCTGGCTGAACAATCTGTCCCAGAAACCAGCCTTGGATTAGTGCTGTGCTCTGGCCCTTGGCACAAGCACAGGTGGGGCGAAGGGCTCAGATGCTGCCTGACCGCATCGGAGGAAAAATTCCCTTGTGGAGCACAACACCCTGCCTTGTCACGTGCCCTGGTCCCAGGCACAGGGCATCTGAGCAGTGGGCAGAAGGTCCTATGGAAGCCCCAACTTGGCTATGCACCAGCAGCAATTCTGTTTCTCCATCTCCACCCCGGGTCATCCTCTGGATGACTTCCCCATCCACCACCAAGGCAAAAATTGGAGGCTTCTGATTTGTGTCAGACCCAAAAGTGCTCCACTCTGACCCTGCCAAAAGAGATCTATCCCATGGCAATATGCTCCATAAGCACTGGCATTGTATGTTGATGGCCCTTCAGCAAAGTCACTAGTGAGGAAGTATGGTTCATACACACAGCTTGTGTGGTGCAATCATGTTGATTGGGATCTTCCAAAGAGCCTGAGTAGCTGGGAAATACTGGTCTTGTTGTCTTCAAGCTAAACCAGGTGCCTTAAACAAATAGACTGTGACTATAGCAGGTATCCCTTCTTGGGTTTTATGGGTGATAAGAACCAGAATACCTCTTTTTTAGGACACAAAGGTGTTTGAATATCCCATCCTCTCTCCTGAAGTGGGTCCCAGAATTAGCACAGTGCCCACGGACTCAACAGAGCTGGCTGGGGACTTACAGCTTACTCATCATGAATGTAGACACCAGCATCCAAACTGAAGATTCCTCAGGGACAGAGCCAATGCACAGACATCAGCATGTGCTGGCCCACACACTGCTTGCAAGCCATGAAGGGGTTCAATAAAGCCCTTTGGTCACTGGCCCAACAAACACATCTGAGCTGAGGGGGACAGGGGTCAAAACTGGAGGATCCCTGCCCACAGGGCTTGGAGGGTTTTCTCTTTGGGGTAGCAGAGATGGAGGGCAGGGATTGTCATAGCTTGGGTCATGTGCTGAGGGGCATCAGCCTGAGGTATCTGAAAGAAAGGGATAGGTTGAATTTATATATAGAAATATATAGATGTTGTTAAATAAACTATATAGATATTTTTAACCTTGGTACCCACTCTGGGTTCCATTTAACTGAACAGGATACAGGAGGTAAAACATTTTTCATGGCTACATGAACAACTTCCCCCTTCTTTGCATGTGTTTGTGAGGCCTTGACCCATTATAGACCATGGCAGTGCTATATTTTCACATGTATAATGTGCTGTTTTTTTTAAAAAAAGTGATTCAGCAGTAATGCAGGCTGCATGCACATGTGAGTAACTCAAGGGGAACTTTAACGTAAAGTCCCTTCTCCCCAGTTACCCCCCCAACCCTGCTATGGGCATGAAAATACAGCATGTTTTCTTCCCTTTTTGTTTGTGACTATCTTATATGATGTTGTACAGGACAAACTACCTAAATGATGCAGGATGAGGGACAGATCACAAACCTTAGGGTCAGCCTATCAATCTGCTGCTGTCCTTTCAGGGAGAGGAGCAAACCTTCCTTTCCCAGCCCAAGCTGATGCCTCAGGGGTATAACCTTTACAAGCACATATACCAGTGCATGATCTGATGCTGTATCTGCCACACAGTTGTTATACCCAGAGGCTGTTTCTGGGGGAGAGTTTGCATGACCTAGATACAATCTTGTGGTTCTTGTAGGAAAGATAGTGCCTGATATCAAGACATTCAGGTGGGAATCGAGAGTTATTCTACACCAAGCTCTGGCATGGGCTTCCTATTTAAGTTCACTAAACAACAGGGGTGCTAACTAGGGTGACAGGGTGCTGTGCAGGTGAACAAGGCATTTCAATATGCAGAATTGATTGGTAGCAGTGTCTGAGAAGTTTTATGTGAGGAGGAATCATTAGACTGTACATTCTGACCCATAGGGTGCAGATTGATTGCTTTTACCTCGTTACCCCTTATCAATGCTCAGCGACTTACGCTCGCCTAAAGCACCTCTTCCAGAAAGGTGTCTAGTCACGATCTGAAGATACCAAGAGAAGAATCTGCCCCTCCCTTTGGTCGTTTGTTCCAGTGGTTAATCACCTCTTTGTTAAACACGTGCGTCTTGTAGCTAATTTGAATTTGTCTGGTTTCAGCTTCTAGCCAGTGGCAGTTCGTGTTTATGCTACTCTCTATTACAATAAAAAGCCCTGTCCCACTCACTATTTTCCTCTGATGAAATTACTTATATGCTAGAGTTAACTCACCCTTCAATTTTTCTCTCCTTCCCCCTTCGGGTGCATGAAACAGATTGAACAATTTCAGTATCTAGCTCCAAGGTATTTTCTCTACTCCTTAATTCATTTCTGTGGCTCTTTCCTGCCCTCACTTTAACCACCTTTTGAATATTAAAATGTGAGCCCCAGGCCTGGATGTGTTATCTTATCCACTCTAGTCTCAGTGCTTTATAAGGAGGCAAATTAACCTCCCTGGTCCTACTTACTACCTTCCCCGTGTGCTCATTCCCAGGCAGCCCTTGCCCTCACTTGTCAGCATGCCAGGAGAGGTGTTTGCACTGAACCACTTGCCCTCAGTGACCTCCAGCCCCCATTCTGGAGCTCTGCTACACGTGGCCAGTCCTCCTCGTAAGGGATGACCCACAATCCTCCTCTCTCCAGGTACCTGGGAGGATTTGCTGCAGGAATGCATATCAAGTGAACCCCACTTACCCAGCAGTCACCATCCCCTGGAGTGGCTGCCTCCTCAACCACCTTGGCATCAAAGCCAGGTCATCCATGCCCTTTATCAGTGGCCATTTTACATTATGTTCCAGATCGCTGATAAAAAGCACAAGATAAAGAAGGGCTGAGTCCCAAACCTGTTTGGCATTTGTTGTTCGGTGATGAGTCCTCACTGACAACAACATTTTGAGATCTGTCAGTTACCCAGCTCTCAATCTGTCTCACATATCCTCTGGTTCATACTATTCTGTGCTATTTTTTAAGCAGGATGTCATGGTTTTAGCTCAATTCCCTCATAGACAATCTAAGTATAGCATATCTGCGTAGTTACCTTTATCAGGCAACTTTGTAATCTTCTCAAAGAACTAAATCAGGTTTGTTAAGTGCTATTTTCTCTACAACAACATTGAATCACATTCTCAGAAGAGAGGAATGCTAAGAGGCTATTAAATTTTATTATTACTATTATTATTATTATATAGTCATCTGCTGTCCTCACCCAACTGGGAAGACTGATCCTAAATTGTTGGTCTCTTAGATGTAGCACCTTTCAGTGGAGCAACCTAGCAAGATCACCCAAGTCCTCAGCTTACTTGAAATGAGGGGAATGTCAATGGTTTGGTGAATGCTGTGCACAGCAGTTGGGTATGCATTGGAGACCAAGGCCCAAAGCAACTGGTGGTTATGTAGTAGAGACCATGGCTGCTGTTGCAGGGGTACCTCCCTTCAAGCCATGTCTTGGGCTTGGGCATTTACCACCAAACCTTGCTTGCCTGAAACACTCCAGGACAGAGGAGTGGGAAAGGGCTCTGTCCCTCCCTGATTCTTCCACCCTCCTCCAGTCTGCCAGTACCTGAACAGGAGGATACCATGACTCCATTGTGATAAAAGTCTGGAGAAGCAAAGAAGAAGGGTTCTCAGGTGTTGGATGCTGTTTTTCCTACAGAACCACCTGAGGATGACTATGCTCAACTCCATTGTGTCAGCCCAGCTTTTTAGTCTTATAAAACAAGGTGGAACTTTTGGGTCTATAGTCTCACTGGTGGAGCAAGCATCCCACAGGTTTCTAACACTGCCCTAAGCTGACCTGCTTGGTGATTTTTCCCTAGTGAGTGTTGCAAAAGTTTCTCTCTCCTTCTTGTCTACAAGGGTGCACTGCAGGGAGGTGCTGGAAGATAGTGCAGCACCTGCATGGAGCTAGTCCACTTCTGTGTGGGATGTGGTGGTGTTAGCAGCTGAAGAGCTGAGCTCCCACTTTTCTTTATGTGCTCTCCTGACTCAGCCAATCCACGTTAGAAGCACAGCTGCACTCAAGAGAAGAACATTTTATAAAGATAGTTCAAACTGGCTCTTCTGCTGTGCTAAGTTTTCAGCTACCACCTCTGAAGCACATAGTCCCTTCCCGATGGCCATGTCAAATTGTTTTGCAAAGACCTTTGCCAAGTCTTGTAATGACATTGTAGAAAGGCAGCCCAGATATGTGGCATTTGATAGCCACCTCTTCTTCAGAAATGCTGTCCTCATCACTTCCTGTGCCTTTGCATGAATACTAACAATAAAACATGTCTGAGGAATGGACAGAATTAATCAGCTAGAAGAAAAATGCCCCAGCCCATGCCTTCTGAACACCCCAGTATGTCACTGGCACTGGGGTCTTGGAGGACTGGGAGACCAGATTCTGTTTTATTTGACGTTTGAGTCTTTCCTAGGAAGATGTTAGCTCTCATGATTTATGTCACAGTAACCAAGCTCTAAAAAAAATATGTCATGTTTCCACTGCAATTTTCTTTCTCAGATGTGCCAGCTGATCTTTTTCACACTTTTGCTGCACATTTACGAGAGTGAGAAGGAATGCACACACATACACGCACATACAGCTGCAGCCATAAGACCAGCCTGGCCTCAGCCCACACAGTGCTTTCAAGCCCAGGGATGTATTTGATTAGAGCAGGAGAAAGTAAAAAAAAAAATTAAAAAAATCGTTACTGTAACTATGTCTGGATTCCCAAACACCTGCACCAGGGTTTCCTGATATTTCTGCAGACATTTGCATCAGGGGTACAGCTGTCACAGCACTCACACAATAGCTCAGCCTTCATTTGGTGGTGATTCTATTCTCATTTTGTTTTCTCTTACTTAAAACAGAGCTAAAGCCTCATCTGGTCCCAGAGCTGCAACAGTTGAAGTCCATGCTTGTACAAGTATCCAAGTCTACTTATACCAATTTAATATCATTTAGTCAAAGGGCTGCAAAAGGCTGGATGTGTCAGTTTAGTTTAATTTGGAAACATGAAGAACAGGCTTAAATCATTCTAGCTGTAATAGAATTTAAATAAGACTGAAAATATGTGTGCAAAGAAAGCCTAAACTGATGATGTTGTAGTTTTGGGAAGGGCAGACTTTTCTTGCTATTTTAAGGGATAAGTTTTAATTTGTGATAATTTTTATTCCGTCTGCAATATTTTTTTCTTGATAAGTACATTAGCTTATCAAATGCTGGGGACTTAAATAAGATAACCAGGGCCAAATTCCCACCTGATGAAAACATGAACATAACAGGCTTTTCTTTGGTGGGTATTCCTGAGGTGTTCAGAGTCTTCTCCTTCTACTGACATTCCTGGAGTGTGATGATGCTCACCACCGTAGTCCCTTGCTGAGAACTGCCCAGCTACATCACAGATGCATTAGACAAGTAGTGATGGGAGTGAGAAATGCAAGCCAGGCAGCAGCTCATTCATCTTTCTCAACTTAGGAAAAAGAGAATGAGGACTACCACTCAGTATTTCTACACAGTTTCACTCTCTGCTTCTCATGAGGTAGCAAAAAGCTGCAGATTCTTTAGAGGAAGCCAAGCAAACAATTTCAAGCAGATTTCTTAAAAAAACCCAAAACAAAACAAAAAAAAAAACAAACACAAAACAAAAACAAACAAAAGAAAAAACCCCACAGCAAAACCAAACAGCGAGAGCTGAAATGTTTCTCTTTATCTTAGAGATTCTGTAAAAACCCCTTACTTAACTAAACCTAGATTTGGGACCTACACCAACCTGACAGTTTCCTTTAATTAAAACCTCATCCGCAGTTCAACTTAGAAAAAAACACAACGACAACAAGACTGAACTTCACAAAACAAATGAAATGACATCTGTTCTTGGGGCAAGGCTCCTTTATCCTGAATTCTAGAGAACTGGTTATTTAAGGAGAGACTTATATGTACAAGTAAGTTTAAACAGAAGCAGCAACACACCCTGATGCAAGCATGAGGGTGTTGAAATTGCTCTGCTCTTCTCCCCCAAGACATTTCAGATCCCATTTCTTGAACACCGTTTATGTCGAAAGCGCTCACATTCTGATTTCCTCTACAGCCAGTTCGCTGCTCTCTGCAGTCTCTAAAAGCATCATCAAGCATTTCCTCATTAGATAATATCATCACACACCCTAATGATTAGGCTCAATGAGTCACCTTCCTTTTTGGAGCACTGTATTCAATCCAAAATTGCGTATCCTCTCTCTCTTGAAGAGAACTCCCTCCACATACAGATATCCCAGGAGATCAGCCCAGCTGTAGCAACAAGTTCATTACTCAGCCCATTGTGGTGGGCACTAAAACCCTTCTGTGCGATGCTGGAGACAATAAGACTGGTGCTATATTTAGGGGTGTTGTGTGCTGGGAGAAGTGTAGACACTTCAGAAAGGGCAGCCCTTGCCATTTAAAAAGCAAGGAGGCAGCGAAGTGGTTAGTGGAAGGCTTTGGGGATCAAGATGGTGATATGTAACTGGTGTAATTGTGGGGGTTTGGGAGGAGTAGAGAGGAGGGAGTAAATACACCAAATGTATGGGGAAAGAGAAGAAAGAAGAAGAAACACTAAATGGAGACAATGAACATTTTGTAGACAATAAAGCAGAGGCTACTAGAAGAGGAAAAGGGATGGGTCCCTCCTGTTTGATTAAAAAGGCCTTTTCCTGTCATCTTGCCTGCAGAACAGGTTTCATTATTTATCTCATTTTCTTTATTCAGGCGGCACTAGCAGTAATTATGACAATAATGGCATCTCTATTGCCATAAGCATTATTTGCACTCCCATAAAGCCTATGAGCTGTAGGCAGGGGCTAGGGAGAGGGCCTTTGCTAGGGGTTGTGGCCAGCAGAGGGGACCAGCAGGGCAGGGCAGCATCTCGTGGCCCCCTGCACAAGCAGCCGGCTCCACTGGGACTGCAATCAGGCAGGGAAAGCCTGTCACTCTCACAAAAGTTTTCATCAAAGGGCTTTCCTGCCCCTCCCCTCCAGCAGTAGTGCCTGGTGAACTCTTCAGGACTTTTGCTAGTTTCATTTATTTTTATTTTTATAAACATTCCAGAAAAGCAGATACTTCCCCTGGGAGATGGCTGTTTGCATCTCCTCACTCACAGACATTTGCAGGGCTTCCCTCTCTGCAGCATCTGAATGCCTTGTGTTTTTAACTGGGTTTATCCTCATATCTACCCCTCCCATGCAGGGAGATGTGTGCAGGCACACAGGGCTGACAATGAGGTAACAAAGTCCAAAATATAAATCTAGAAGAAACCTACTCAGGTGCCATTTAACCTTAGATATGTCTCAGCCCAAAGTTTTTTGACAACTTCCAGCTCTCGAGGCTCCCACATTTCTGATTCTGTGACTGCACCAAACACAACAACTCACTTTTGGTAGTGTTGAACAGCACAGTCTACACCTCCAACATCCAGTAACCAGGTGGAGAAATGATTTAATTCTCAGGGGGACACTTTCTAAAAGGTGTTTTCTGAGCACATGTAAGACACACCAAACAAGCTGCTCCAATTCTAGGGATGAAGTGTGCACGTTCCCTCTCATTCATCCAAATCACTGACAGGATGTGCCACCATGCGGGAACACATCCCCACTGACAAGATATAGGGAGTCTGGGCTTGATTCCCTGGCTCTCCTAGTGAAATGGTGACTCACTTCAGCCTCCTAGTTAAGGAACTCACACGCATCACCTTCCAGTATCAGACGTAGTGTACTTCTATGCATATAGAAGGATAGAGAAGCATTTACTCCCAGTGTCAGAAAACCATGGTCACTCCAGCTTTCTCCTGCTGGCTGATCAACCATTGGTTTATTCTTCAGGATGCTGACTGTTTGGATGCCACGTCTGAGGCTCCCACATGTTTCTTAGAGAGCGCAAGCCCCACTCTAACTGAGGTACCTCTTCCCTTTTCTACAACTGGTGCCCAGAAGCTCTCCAACAATACAGGAGGTTTTACAGCAGAGGATGGAGGTGTGGCATCAGCAGCCCTGAATCACAAGACCCCGTTCACAAACCAGCCCTCCTCTCCAGCAGCCTGGATGCTGCTGCTCACAGAGGCATCAGAAAGGCCCCCAACTTGGGAGGCTGATCGTCAGGCACAGAGAGGAGATGCACTCTCTATAGCAGTCATTCAAAGTAAACTTTGAATAAAGAGTTACTATGAGGTTTTACTGCAAGCTGTTGCTGAGGATAGTAGCTTGCTTGGAGCTTGCTCATACCCTTCCACTAGCTTTCTACTCCCAGGAAAAGTGGTCCCTCTCAAGCTACTTTCCTCATGCTGCTCAGGGCTTGTGGTCTACCTGGCTCTTGGGACCCAGGATATTTCCCCCTGACAAGGAGATTTCTCTTCCATTGCTCCCTTTATCGAACATTGCTTGGGTTTCATTGCTCTCATTGTCAAAGAAGGACCTCCTAAATACTGCCCCGGTAAGTCTTGCTCAACAGAGAAGGTTTGATGCTTCACAAACCAGGGAGAAGGCACAGCTGCTCTGTTTTCTGTCTGTTCTGCATAGATAATTTTTTGCTCCCAGCCATCCACCTCCTCCTCCTAGGTCTTTTCTCCGGAGGAGGTACTCTTGTCTCCTTGTCATCGTTTCATAGACACACGCTTAGCAATTTCCCAATGGTAGCATGTGGCAACAATGAATCCCCAGTGCACGGAAATGCACATGAAATTGTATTAGTCACACACAATTAGGCAACGCACAGTCACCATGCAATCAAGGGAAGCCTAGATGCAGATTACTGAGGCATGGAGGTTTTTGATGAACCATATTGTCACCCCAAAATGCTAATATATGAGAAATGAAGTGTTTTTCCTGAAAGGGGCTGTACTGGGAAAATTTTTCAATTTGAGTTATATTTTAAAGGTTGGAAATTGCCCTTTTGCCATTTCCAAAATGAAAAATTAATTTTGTTCAAAATTACTTTTGATTTCACCATTTAAGCTAATGAGATTTTTTTTAAAGGTGGCCGAACACAAAACATTTAAAAGTTATCAAAATGAAACAGTATTGATTGCCCCTGCTGAGCTTTTTTTTCACACTTTGTTTGTAAAAATGTTCATGATCACCTATATTTGTATTCAAGGAAAAATGTTTAAACATTGAAAACATTTGTAGGACAGAACAATCACGAGTTGCTCAGCCCTAACGCAATGGCAATTTCACCACCCTCTTGTTACATGATTGTGGTATGCAGCTTTGTCTTCTTGACATCTTCAAGTGGATTATTACTTTCCTTAGGAGAGGTACCTGGCTATGTACATATTTACAAGCTGCAAATCCCCATCAGACATTCTGGAGCACTTGCTAGGCTGGGCAGCTCTGCTGAGATGACAGAAATGGATGTGGTTTGATTTGCCTGAGTTGGATGCGGTCTCAGTGGGGCTCAAATGGCATTGACTTACCAAAGAGAGGCCTTTGCATGTTTTGCAGTCTCCAAGTGAGATTTCCAGCACTGATTTGAGGCTGCAATCATTGTACTACCCATCATTATAATTCCATTATAACAACTGGAGACATGATCAGTAGCTCAGCGTGTTTCCCATAGGTAGAATGTTTGCACACACCATAGGCAGTGCTATCCAGGATGCTCCCTGAGACAGGGGACCTCTTCCATGGGGTGCTGGGAATGCAGGCACACATGCCCAGGGAGAGCACCTCAGAACTTCCTCTATGGTGCTCCACTGGCCTCCATCAAGTCCTGTCTTTGGAAAAACGAGGGCTAAGGAGCACTCAGACAACTGGTTATCCCACTGACCAGTGTCACCTCTGTGTTTCCTTGGACTAGCTTTTCTGTCTGCACCCCTTGCCCTTTGGACTATGCTTCCAGTAAGCTCTGGGGCATGCAATCTTTCCATCCTGTGTTATAGCATCTCACAAAATAAAGGTCCTGGCCCAGAAGCGTGCTCCTCAGTGCTGCAGTAATTTGAACACTTCAGTACAAGACATTTCTCTGAAAATACCTAGAACACAGTGAGTTCTCCTGCTAAAAAACATCTGAAATACCAACCAGTGCCTTGTGAAGTGGACACGTCTACAGCATTCAGCAGCCCAGGAAGCCCCTGCTCTCTGCATGAAGCCTGCAAGATTGAGCAGGTTGTGTGCTAACCAACGTGTCCAGCCACCGTAGCAAGGCCACCCTGCAGCAGAGCCCGTGAGGTCCCTGGGCACTGCTGAGGTGCCCAGCAGCATTGCACTGCTCAGTCCCTGCATGTGCCATGTGCTTTCAGGAGCTGTTGGAGTGGGGAGCAGCAGCATTAATTACAGAGAAACAAAGGGGAATTTTCAGGGTCAACTTGTAGGCCCAGCTTGCTCTTGAGTTTCAGCCAGTGAAGAGTACGTGGCTTTAGCAGACTCAAGGGTTTTGCTGATGTGATGTATTGGAAGTGTTATTGGGTAAACTTCGACAGTGTAATGTTTGTGTCTTTCAGTTACCATGGGACGAGTGGCTGCTGGGGGGTGCCTGACCTCTGTGTAAGTGGTCTGGTGAGGCACCAACACAGAGAGCAACCTGCTCAGCCTGGGAACAGATGCCAAGGATTCTGGATCCTGGCTTTTGCCCTTTTTAAACCGTCAGTTTTTCTCCTTCGTTGTACAGAACAATTTATAACCTACCAAGAGACACTGTGTCTGATGCTGACCAGAAGAGTCTATTCAAAAAATCTCGCATAACAAGGATGAAAACAAAACTGCAGTGTATTATAACCCAAAGTAATCTCAAGTGCAGTGACTAACTGAAAGACTGGGATTTCCCTAAGAAAAGTCTCATGTACTCAGGCTTCACAGGAGGGGGGCGACGGTTAGAAAAGGAGGCCAGAATGTCATAACAGCCATTGAGAATATGGCAATAAACAATTTGTTTTGAATTATCTTACATTCAGTATTTTACAGTAGGAACAACACAGACCATGAGACAGGAAATGCAGAGTAAATGCCCACTAACCACAAGCTTTTCCCAGAAAGAACAAATAAACTTAAAAAACCCCAACAGCATCAAACCCCAAAATATTTAATACATGTTCTTGTTTTAAACTCAAGAGGCAGGGCTGCTCATACGCCCAGCTGGCAGTGGCTGTCCTCCACTGAAGCAAGAGTTGTATGGTCATACGATTCCCATCTTACATCATACACAGCTCTGCCTGGCCACGCTGCGACTGGGCAGGGGAAAAGTAACCTGAGCTTCCCTGAAACGCACCTGTCACAGAGGTGCCTTAATGTTCTCTCACCACTGTGTTTCCAGAAAGTAAATTTAGAAAAGATACATGGGGCACTCAAACCATATTAAGAGTTCTCACTGGCAGTAAACATTAACAGGAGCTAAATGGCTCTGAGGTTGCTTGTTCTTGGACTAGTTGCTCCATGTGGGCCACCCCTTTCAGAAAGTCGAAGCTTGTGTGCCCTAGGTGACCTGAAAGGTAAAGTGCATGCATATTTATACACATACACACATATACATAAGAATGTCTACCCAAGGCAGTCTGGTGGCTCTCATGCCCCAACACCCTTGGTCTTCAGAGGCTGAAGGGCACAGACATGGCCCATCCTTGGTATAGCTGAAAAGCACAAAAAATGTTTGTGGTTTTGGCTGTTCCCCAGAAACCTGTACCCTTGCTCAGACAGTCCCCCACACCACTGCCAAGCCAACAGCTATACCTAGAGTTTCTCCAAGTGTATTGGTTAACAAAGCTGGCCTGACCAAGAGGAAATGAAGCTCTTCTTCTTCTTCTCCTTCTTCTTCTTCTTCATCTTCTTTTTTCTCTTTTATGCAATTATGCATCTGGCTGTCTTGTCCTGCCACCACAGACACAATGTGGTTACTGGATCCTGTGGTTGCCTCCTAGCACCATCTGAAGCAACCATAGAGGACAGTGCTTAGATGTCATGAAGGAACAGCAGGAACTGAAGCCCAGCCACAGTGTGGTCTCACAGGCTCCAGACGCTGGTTCCTCATTGGTCCCTTAGAGCCCTTGAAATGGGTTTAGGTTTGTGAACCTGCCCCATTTCCATGTTTGTAAGAGTCCTTGTTTGTCTCTTTCAGTGGTTTGCACTGCATAGCATGGGTGCTAAAGGGAAGCACCATAAGCACTTTCTAGCAATTTGAATTTTGGTTGTCAAAAAAAAAAAAGCAGTTTGCTATTGTGTAGGTTCTGCGTAGGAGCATCCCACTTCACTCTAGAGTTGGTTATTATTTAAATAGGAAAGCATTCCTCAAGAGTAAAGAGACACACTTTTTCCTCACTCTCACTAGCATCAAGAGCTTAAGGAAATCTTTCTCCCAATAGAAGAGTAAGACTTGGGGTTTTCACCTAATGCTGCACGCGATGTGCCGTCCCTTTTTCTCTCATGTATACATATGCAGAGCAGCATCTGTATGTGTTGATGTCTCCTCAACAAAGTAATCTGTCCTGACACATGAGATTCAAGCCAGCATAGCTCCCTTTCTACCCTACCTCTCAGGTCCATATCACAGGAACTGAGCACTTATCAGGTCTGTCAGTCTTGCACAAGTAGTTACTGCTCAACTTGTGGAGCTCTTTTACTCCTCTCCTTTTTCAAGTGGAGGAGACTTTACTTAGGAAGGATTTGAATGGAGAAGGTTTGTATAGGAAGAGTTTATGTCTTAAAGTTTTTTGTCTCTCTAGGAGCTTTCACTTCTCTCTAAATATGACGAGGAAGCTTTGTAAATTGCCATGCTATGGACCAACCCATTCTCCTGAAAAACTTGTTTTTCCATTGACCTTTTCAATTGAGCTTTTATGTGACTTGGATGCTTTGTTTAGCTAAATATTTATATAGTAAACATTCAGTGTATGGATTGTTGTTAAGACTGCAAGGTCTGCAGGCAGAGGCTGGTTCCTTGCACAGCAATAGTCAACAGAAGGCACAGCTATAGCAACAACATTCCTATGGCTTTTGAAGGCATGTACTGTGACAGATTTTCTCAGGCACAATGGAGATGCTATCATCAGTTGCCCTGAGAAAGAAGTTTCCAGATTCACCTTTTCTGCAAAGTCTGAGGAGAATGGAAGGGGTGTTGAACTCTATCACGACAATATTAGAAAGAAGATGAGTCAAACGTGCCACAGGGGTGTCCATCAAACAGTAGAGATAAAAGTACCAAATTCCAGAAGCAAATTGTGCCTGGCAGACACGATGAAATAATGCTGCTTGAAGGGAGCGAGGGGAAGTGTCACTGCACCGCGGGTGCTAGAAGTGCCTCTGTGAGCGCCAGAAGAGTGAAGTTGTCTTTGCCACCGTGCTGCAGACTTTCTGTCTGACACTGGGTGAGTCACTGATGTGTGGCTCATTGCAGGAGTGTGAGTGCTTGACTGCTGTGGAAAGCAGTGTAGGTCAGGTGCTGAAAAAAATTTAAGGATCTGAGCATCTTTTCCCCTGTGACGTACAGTTGATATTTCTTCTGTTCCTTTATCTGGCAAGGTCTTTGAGAAATGAAGTGGTTTGTGCTCAAGGCTACAGCCTCGAGTCCTGAGCTCTAGGAAGACTCTTCGCTGTTATTTTGGCACAGAAATAATTGGGGAAGGCCAAAACTTGGTCTGCTGTTTATAGGCAGGGGACAGCTTGCAAACATTGCAGCCCCAGCACAAACTCCTCTTGCTGGAGCAGAGCAGCCAGTAAAAGCTGACATGGGTCTGGATGATGCACAGCTGAACACAACTCAGTACACCCACATGGCCCTACCTCTGCACCAGCACCAGGGGAAGGGAGTTCTGCTACACTCCATTCAAATGGGACCACCAAACTCTTGGTGGGGCAGCATTTGGGTTCCCCTTTTGCAGAATGAGAGGCAGAACCACACCATCTGGGAAACCCTAACAGCGGTGGGTGGTCAATGTCTGCAGGGCACACTGTGTGGCCAAGGACTCACCAGCCAGCCCCGGAGGAAGCTGCCTATGCTGTGAAATTAAGTTTTTAACCAATAAACAAAGTTTCCTTTCCTGTAACCCCAGACTTATGAGTCAGCAATTCACACATCAGTTATTTACAGCAAAAAGCAAGAAGAGCAATTTTTAAGATTTTGTAGGATGAGGGAATGTAAAGGGAAGACATTGCCCACTAAACGCCTAAGTTAAATGTATTCCCTTTCTCTGCTCTCCAAGTCCCCAAGACATTTTCTTTATTTTGGTATGTTCTTTTGCATGTAGCAACTCCAGGCCTAGAAATTTATGTTTAGCCTCCAGGTCAATGCAAAGGAAACATATTTTCCAGCTAGGGAAACTAGGCACAGACAGCTGAAATAACTTGGCTATGTCTTCCCCATATCAGCTGTATCATGATCCTACCCAAAAGCAGTGTGTGTGCATTCCCTCCTAGGAGATGAAGGAATTCATGTAAGGGTACAAATCCCATTTGTGCAATAAGTTTGAAGGCTTTAATTTATGCACCCTTTGGTAATGCATGCTCAGCTCTAGACTGTAAATGAAAATTGCTTTGAGTCAAAAGGAAAATCCATGCAACCCACAATATCAATGTCTAATGGTGCTGGTGAATGCTGGCTGAAGTCATGGAGACCAACGTGGCCTTCTCTAAGTACAAAGTAATCGCTAACTGCCTAATGTCTTTTCCAGCCTCCATGGGCCATTTGGCTGCCACAATGATGTTGCGAGGTAGTGACAAAGGATACAGGAAGTTCTTATGAGGAGGATGCTGCAATGAGGAAGCAAACAAGATGAGCTGTTAATGAAAGACAAAAAAGCACTGAAATCCCTCAGAATATGTGGGGAGTTTTCTGGTGAGTAACACCAACATTTTAGGAGCAGAAAAATGAGTCATTCCTACTCCGCATAAATTCCTCTCATCCTGCCGTGATTTACAAACCAGCGCAATCCCATGAAGTCCCTCACTGAGGGATTGAGTAAATGCCACTTCTCCTAGAGGGAAGACAAGGTTTCAGCATTTGGCCCAGAAACCTGTGTCCTGAGACCTCCTAAGGAGGTCTGTGCTGATGGGAAAAGTCATTAGGGCCCTACAGGAGAACGTGAACCACCTGCAGACTATGCAGTCCTCTCCCACCCAGCTGGCACCAATCTGCATGCAAACACATGAGCAGCCAAAACCTATATGAGGGATTGTTGCAACCACCTTTCCCTCTCCTCTTTTCCAGCCATCAGTTGCATGGGCAGTGTTGGGTGCTGTGAGATAGACAGGAAAGCTGCCTGCCTCATCTTGGTTTGGAGTGATGCAGCCGCTTAAAGTAAGTAGTGTGGGTGAAAGTCTTTGTTGTGATGAGCTGGCCAGTGACTCTTGCACGGGCCACCTCACTGGAGGGCTGTGAGGGATATCTGTAAACACATTTCATGCAAACACAGCTATCCTTGGCAGCTGCGGTAAAAAAGCTGCAGCTTAAACGAGCGTCTGGTTCCTCAGTCTTTCCTGTGCTATGATCTCATGTTACAATGTGAGCAAACTTCCTATCTGTGAAGAAGGGAAGCAGAGAAGCCCCTGGGGAGCTGAGGTGGATTTTTCCCTCCTTCTCATCAGGTGCTACTTTTAGCAAGGGCTGTGGTATATCCAGGAGCCTGGGTCAGGGTTAATTGGGAGCTCCCTGCAGCCCCACTGATGAGATGCTCTGTGCCTCTTGCCAGGTTCCCATTGTGCCAGTAGTGTATGTTGTAGTCTCCCTGGGATCCTGCTGCCCCCTTTGGGGCCCTGCCCCAGCATGGCTGGGTGCCCTTGGAGACCAAGGCATGGGAAGAAGACAGAGTGTCCAAACCCAGGGTCCAAGAGACAGGGGGCCATGAATGGCACAGAGCTGGTGCTGGCATGGAGGGGTTGTGTCAGGCAAATTGTTCTGGTAAACTGCTTTGTCTCTTTCTTTCTCCTCCAAGATTTGGGGCTTTTACTGTGCTCAGGGGCACCTCTACAGCAGTCTAGTCTTTCAGGGAGGAGGGGAGCATCTTGTGTACTTCCGTACAGCAGGGATCCTAGGGGAGCCCGTGGCTTGCCCAGGGGGCATAACAAAGGGGTGAGTTTTGTACTGTCCTGACTTCAGAGCTAGCCATCTACAGCAAGAACAGCAGGAACTTGTGTAGGTTCCTTTGGGATCCAGGTGCTTGCTTTGATAGTGTGCCTGTGTTTGGATTTGTGCTTATGATTTTTTTGTTTTAGAGGCATAGTGGATTAGTCCTGGCTTGTGCAATTGTTGTACTGTGTTCTGTTTTTGTGTTGTACTGAGCTCAGCAATGGTGTCAGGAGACACGCTCCTTAAGTACTCTGATTATTTATCCTCATTGTACAAGGTGCACCAAATAAGTACCATACATTTCCAGAAATTGCTATTGATTAGGCAACCGTGTTTACAAAGCTAATCAATAAGTTCCCCCTACCACATATTTATTTGTGATACTACTGCTCTCTTTGTGTGACTCGTGTGCTTTCCAGTGCTTGTAATTTGTCCAGTGTAAATAGCTGATTTCATCCTTTTTCCTGGGGAAAAAATAGCCCTGCTATTATAACGCCATGACTCTTCTGGTGAGGGAGGTGGATGTGTCTTCCTGCCTTTGGGGTGGGTAATCTCACCCTTCACAGGAAAAAGATGAAGGGATGGGAAAGAGCCTTGTTGTTTCCTGAACACCAGAGTTACTGAAGTCTCCTGCGGATTTTTGTCCTTTGGCCTTTTCATGCTACTTCTCTTTCTACCATAATAACCCCAGCTCTTTTCATGCTGCTCTTCCTGTGACTCTACGACACAGAAGATAACCTAATGCTGTAGTGGGGACAGAGCTGCGCAAGCGCTAGTTGGCCAGCCAGGATGTGTGTGCTGTTTGGCCAGGCGGCCACTTCCTAAGGGTTGTGCACCACACGCTTTTCCACAGTGGGATACTCATCTGGGTTTCCCTCTCTACTCCTCCATGGGTTCTCCCAAACCCTGTAAGCACTTCTGACTGATGAAATTTCTACAAATCTTTTAAATGTGACCAAATCGAGTCAAAAGGTTCAAAAGTTCTTTGAAGAGGGTGGATGGCTGGAGGATCATCTGAGTGTCAGTCCAAAAATAATCATCTGTGTGAATGGCTGAATTGCCAAAATATTTAGAGTTCTACTTGGGTTTCAAATTAAGAAGAATTTGGATATCTTCCCCTTCTGGCCTCAAATAACTTTCTTCATGCTGCCCCTGCAGTCCTGGGTTGCCTACGGTGAGAATGAGAAAGCACACAAAGCTCTTTTAAAGGATTTCCCCACAAACTGGAAGCACCAGAATTTTGCAAGAGTTTCTTCTGTAGTGTGGGACTATGACTAAATAGTTGTTGGCTTTTCTTGCTCCATTACAGCTGACTATGCCCTGTGTGAACTTGGGTATGTGAATGCCTCCACTTCTGTTCTTCTTTAAGGAGAAAAAGACCCACATTTGACTTCTGAAACCTAATGAATTCCACAGTTTTCTCTGGAATTTCCCACTTTGATCTGTATAATCACCATAATTGGCCCCATTTTGGACATGTTTAATTTTCCTCTCACACATAGATCTGCTACAAGATCCAGGATGGGATTTAAATCAACAGGCTTGCATACTGGCAATATTTTTTTAAGATTTTGAGAGACTTCCTTAGGAACTACTCTCTGACCGTGATTCTAAGCAAGTCTAAAATGAGGTAGTGCAAAAGGTGGTACGTAAGAATGCTAATTATTGTCAAGATAGTAATACTGTGGTATCTTTATTCCTTCAGAAATTTTAGAACTTACTGACCATTTTCAGCCAATCTAAACAGCCAAGCAGAAACCCAAATGATCTTGTTACCAAAAGCTTTGTGAAAATCAGTGATCAGGCAATAGTGTGCCCTGTATAAAAGACTCTGGGAATTTTCAAAAGTTACAGGTACTATTTGGCCAGCTGATTGACTGTCCAGTTGGAGCACAAATAGCCTGAAACAAGCCACAGCTAATGCTTCTTTTCCAGTTGACAGTTACAGGACATGGGAAGGAGCTGAGTGTGTTGGAAAGGGGGAGAATTTTGAGGATGCTATTGGTACTGGGCTGGGAAAGGGATAGGTCATGGTGATTGTAGAAGGGATCTCAGAGCCCTGCATGAGGGGAAATGAGTGGGACACTGGGATAGATGTGCTGGTGGAGTGAAAGGGCATAGGAAGCAAACTCTCAGATCATGAAAAGAGGAATGATGAGGCCTAGAACAGCTTGGATGGTAAAATACAGGTGTAGGATGAAATACTTGGTTTCTCATTCTAAAATAACTCCTATTACCTATTTTCATCAGGCTTTTAAACAACATAAAGTGGCTTTCTTTGACACTAGGTAGACTATAGTCATATGTCTTGAAAAAATCGCTGACCTGTATATAATTAATGCTGCTCTTTAATATACATGAAGGCTCACAGGCAGTGGAGATAAGGTCCTAAAACCTGAACCTTTGTCTTCTGTCTTTGCCTGAGATTACTTTAATTCAGGGCTCTAGACACAATTACAATTAACTCCTATTCCTTTCTTCTGCTCCTCTGTATACTCAGTTGCTTGTCCACACCCTCAGCTTCTTGGATCATTGACTCGGATGTTTAAATGGAAAAATACTCAGCAGAAGTTTATTGCAATGAGCAGAAGCAAAGAGGGTCTCTGTAAATATCTTGGTTCTTTGTATGCAGCTGAGTTCCCCTTTGTTTACTTGACTTCCCCAGTTATTTTCAAGCTACTAAGGTCATTGCTAGTTAATAGTTGGCTAGAAATCAATAGACAGAGATGGTTAAAGATAAGTTTTAATAATGGGTGCAATCAAATTCTAGCAACATTTATCTCTTTGCTGCCAGTGGTGGGAGGTTTTTGTGCAGTGACTCCATTCATCTTCCAGCTGTACAAACTTCAGGCAGGGTTTTTATCTTCGTAAAATAAAAAGTAAAAGCTATCATAGCCCACCCTGGTCCCTAGTGGCTAGTGCCCTGCTGCTGGAGAGCTGAGTGCCTTCCATCAGTTTCAACAGATTTTTCACCCCATGTACACAGTTGTCATGAGAAAACAAAGCCCCAAGATATGGAGTCAGTCAGAGATGGAACACTCATCTCTTGACTGCTCTCTGAACAGATGGGGGCACCTCAAAGTCCCAAGGAGCATTGCTATTAAGTTCAGTTGTTATGTGGCTTCTGCACCTTTAATTGAGTGTTACATTGAAGTTGGATTTTAAAAGAGCTAAGCTTTATCATGGAAGAGAAAATAATGTGCTATGATTTATGCCTTTAAGCTCTGGGTTTGCTTGATTTAGAATGTGTGCAGGGCACTGCAAAGCTCTAATAGTTCTCTTGCCAGCTGGACATTACCACATGCAAAAGCAGATCTCTTGCAAATACCTCTGGTGTTGAGTGATCACTTGTTCAAATGTGTTCAAAGTGTGCCAGAGACAGTGGCTGTTGTTGGGCTTTGGATCAGGTGTTGCATGATGCTGCTTGTGCTGGAGGTTCCTTGGCTGCCCGCAATTCGCCTGGTGATCCCGTGCTTGGCACCAGGTTCTATTCCTGAGGGTTTTGCAGAACGTTATTGGTCTGTGATGCAATGGCACCCCATCCTGCTGCAATAGATTCACACCTACAGGTATGCCTGGTACTTCCATGCATGCTCAAGCAAGTGAAAAATCTTAGACACTCCACCTAAAGGCCTTCACAAAAATTGAGTGGCCATTGGGATGGCCTGGGTTTGGAGTGCCTGCCAGGAATTTAAGTGACTTGTGCTCAGTTCCCTGTTTTGCCCCAGACTTCATCTTCTGCTGCAGGCAAGTTACGTCAGTGCTGTGACTCAGTTCCTAGCAGCACAATGGAAACAGCAACACTGCCCTAACTTGCGGGATTATTGTGCTGGTAAACACCTCTAAGACTGCAAGATACTGTGCCCCTGTGATCAGGAGAGCCACGTCAATGCCTACTGTAAAAAAAGTGACTTGATCTCTTTTATCTGTTGGATGCTGCAGGGAATGGTTTGACTTGAGGAAAGGTTTTAGGAGTGCTGAACCTGCCTCAAGGTGTGGGAAGGGACTAGGTAACCATCTTAGTGCTCAGGACCTCCTCCTGTGAAAACATTGGCAAATCCTGAAGGTCTTGCTGAACTGGCATGTCACCTGAAAGCTTGCACCAGAAGCACCAGGTGCCTGAAGTTCCTGTTGTAAGAGCTCTGTCCAGGCTATGAATCAGTGAAATTGAATCAGTCTGTGAATTCAGGGCTATGAATTCAGTCTGTGAGTGAAGAAGAGCTGCAGGGCGTAATTAACTAGCCAAAACTACCTTCTTGGGGATTACCTAGAAGCTGCAAATGTTTGCAGCTTCTCCAGGGTACAGAGGCACCTAACTCAAGTCAGCACTAGGGTTACTCTGGGTGCTCTGCCCTCTCAAAGCTTGCAATGTCCTTACATGCACCATATCTCTGGTGGAACAGCCTCTCCTTTCTGCAAGAGCTGATCTGCTAGGAGAAAGAGGTGTCCTCTTGGCCAGTGGCAACACTTTCAAATCCACTACAGGCAAAGGCTGGTTGGCTACTTTAGCCAGCCAAAGGGGTACCTGTTTGGGCAATTGAAGAGCATTAGGGCATGGTTTCCAATGAATCACTAGTGGAAGACAGATGTGGACTGTTCATTACAAATCCTGCTAGAGGTGCATGTTCTGAATGATCCTAGTAGTAACCTCTGAGTAATCTCATTAGGTGAATGAAAAGTGACACAAAGAATGGTAGGTCTTGAGGGCTTTGTTGAATATCCAGACAGCATATGGAGTCCATTTTCATTATGAGACATAAATGAAAACAGTTCACATGCAGAGTATTTTACATTTATATGTAAATACATTATGCAGTTTCCAAATTAATAGGTGGAAGCTGAGTTATCAGTTTGTGTTGTTACTAGTGTGCAGCAACAGGACAGACCTTAATGGATTCTAAGTGTTCATGTTTTTACGGGTAACCTAGGATGCACCCTGTCTCTGCAGAGGCATTATCTAGCTCACCAGCTCATCACCCAGTCTAGGAACTATTTCCTTGTTGGTCCATTGCTTGTAAATGTTTTCCAATCCACCTTAGGAGGTAAAATATCTGTATTAATGCTCTTGATAACACATTAGAAAAAGCAAATGTCTTGCCCAAATTTTAGCAGCCCCTCTTCTCTATGAATTTTTACCATAGAGCAGCGAAATCAAAGTCCAGCTGAGAATCTATTCCTGCTTTCAGTGGGGAAATCACATAATATCTCTCAATCAACCTGTTGAATATAATTTAATTCCTCTTTATCCATCTTTTTGGGGCTAGAGGCTGTTTGCTTGTCTGTGAGGATCAGCAGGTGAGAGCATGGTTTCCTGGTGCTTGTGATGAAGAACAGTCCGTAAGCTGGTAGATGCTTCGTATCCCTTCCTCTGTGTGATGTGAAGGGTGAGTGGCCTATTGCACCTGGCACAGAGCCACACCTGAAACCCAAACCTTTGCTGAGCTGATAAGCCAAGCCATGTAATGAGAAAGGAACACTGCCTTGCTTTTGAATGTACTCAAGGACACACACAATGTCAGCTTGTCCAAAGGCAGGAAGGGTTTGTTTGAAGGGGAGAGGGGGCTTGAAGGAAAAACAGATAAACCCATATTTTTTTAATACTGAGCAAACAAAGTGCGGTTTTGGATGTCTGGGGATTAGGACTTAGAATCTATAAGTATTAGGAACTCATTTATTTTGAAGGTCATAAATGACCTCAAGTCATGGTTGTGTTGCTTTGCGCGAAGAACTGGTTAGAGTTTGTGAACGAGCAGTAATTTGTCTCAAAACTACTTCTGTAAGGCCCAGCCTATCTGCTCCTTAGTGTCAAATATGGTTTGAGTTTTGCTCAAGGGAAGAATAGTGATGTTGACATCAAACACTTTCCCATAGCTTGCAGACAGCATTTTGACTTCTGTTTCAAAAGAATATTTTCTATGTGCAGAACTTTTGGCAGTGTGGAAAGGAGGACTGCAAAGTTAAATAACTCCAACCCCAGAATTTTGCTTGTCAAATTAAATGTTTTGGACAGACCCTGAAGTACATTTTCCAGTTGGCTTTGTTTTGATAAAATTGTGTGTTTTCCAGTTGGTTGTCAAGGAGGGAAGAAAGGAAAGTCTTCCTTGTAGTCCCAGCTGAAATCAGAGTATCAGGTAGGAGATCGCATGAAGGTGCTGGGCTCATTATTTTGGGTGCAGCACGGGCAAGTAGCAAAAACAGCCTTCCCCTCCCTGATGAACGCCTGAACAGGAATTAGACAGGATGCAACAAGTGAACAAAACGCAAATAGGAGTGTTGGAGGAGGATGAAATGAGGAGGAAGCTGTGCTTTGCCATGGGCCAGCCTGCTGCCAGATGGGTGTGAGGGGTAGGCTTGTGGCACAGAGGTGTTTTAAGGAGCTATGTGAAAGATGCTACTTTGCCTGTTGACATGAATTTTGAAGCCCTCATGGTAAAAAAAAATCTCTGCTGTTTTTGGCATTAATGACTAGTAGTTTCATCAACAAGACCTGAATGTGAATGCTGTCATGGGAGTTTCTGCTTTCTTCACTGTCTCAGATAATGCTGTAAGTCATGCTCAAAGCTTGTTGACGTTGTCTGGGCCCACTGCCAAGGCCCATGCAGGAGCTGTCTGGGGACCAGGGGGGCTTTCTCTCCTGGGCAGTCAACTCAAAGGCTTTTCATCTTCAGAAAATGTCAGTTAACAGATCGAAGATGCTCAAAAATGCCAACTGCTACCGGTTCTTGTTGTCTGCAAATCAGAGCTGTGGGTGCTCAAGTTGTGACCTGAATAAACATAAGAGTAGGATTTCTGTAGCAGCCAAATGCTTAAGCACTTTACAACCCAGTGACTCTCAAACACCCAAAGATGTTCTTGTTGATCCTTCAGCAGGTCCTGAACTGGATCAATAGATCTGAAATACTGCCTGGAGTCTCTAATTCTCAAAGTGGCTCCAGGAATCTACATGCAAAGTCTTGACTTGGTTCAGTTTCATTTGACACCTTTGGAAATGTGCACTCAAGTGCAGCTGAGGCAGAGAACAAAGATGAGACAGGAGGCAGTGCAGCTGCCTGGCTGGGCCAACTCTGCTTTTGGTTGCTTGAGCAGCTAGCCCATGACACCTGTGAAGCTCACTCTGCCTTGTCAATAAATCCTGTTCTTGATCTGAACTGTAGTGGGATCCCTGTAACAATTGGTACCTACTCTACAAGATACCATAGTGTTTCCAGATTACTGGGGTAAACTACAGCAGAAAGTACTGCTCTGGGCAGCTGGAAATTAATAGTTCACCACTTTTTTCAGGGTAACCAACAGTTGATTGATAGCCATCAACTAGAACAGTGGTCATGATCCAACAGTTAGTTGACAGCTGTCTTCTCAAGGCTGGGACAAATATAATTTGCTCCTTGTTGCCATTCAGATCTGGACCCTCTTGATGGGTTGCTCCTAAAGAGATGAAGAAAACAGCTACTAAATGAGAATGTTATTCACCAACCACAGGCCTGCTAATTAGGAGGGAGTTTCTAACCCTCAGATTTTGAAATTGCTTCCCAGTAGGAGCAATGAATGCAAGAAAGGATGCCTAAGGATGTAGTCTGACAAACTTAAAAAAATCATCACCATTACAAGAAGAGAAGGTTTGCAATAACGAGAGATTAAATGTAGTAATCCATGAGTCTTTCCAACCTTCTGTTCCAGTTGTGATCTTCTTGTGATACTAGCTCTTGTTTCAAAGTAAACTGGACTAAAACTTCCACTCCTTGGTATCATCTTTGGTCTATTCCCATCCCTAATCAAGCTATTAACTTGCAGAATCAGTTATTAAAGGCACCTGTGACCCCCTACAAACCTCCAGAGCCAACTGACTTCCTACTTCTCCTTTCTGATCTGATTTGAGGTCAAAATATGAATATACTTCAGCACTCCAGTCCAATTAAAAAATTCAATTTGTGTTTAAAATTTGTTTGGGGGGTCTTTAATTCCCTGGCAGTAGATTCCTCTGCTCCTTGCAAAGTTGTAGGGAAAAGCACGTTCAGTGTCACTAAATGACTCGCCAAACTAGCCTAGTGGCTTAGCAGGCTTATGTGAAGCTTACAGTGCTCAATGGAGCGTGGTGGGACACCCAGCACTGTCTGCCAGGTCAGGAGTTGAATCAGTGCTATCTCAGTGATATTATCCAGGATGCCTGGGGACAGAGGAAATTAAAAGTCACTAACACTTACTGCCCAGAGCCAAGGCTCAACTGCAGAAGCACCTGCAGGGTTGGCCTGCACACCTACTGCTTTTTTTTTTCCCCTTGGTTGACTCTTCAACATGTTTTTATTTCCAAGCCAGTGGGTGGCATAAGGCTGGTTCTGGATGGCCAAAATAATCAGGGATGAGGCAGAATGGGATTCTGCTGGTGTGCAAAAGATCTTGGGGACACTGTTGGGAGTGAGGGAGAAGAGTGATGGGAAATGAGCAGCCCTTTCCCTTTTGACTTGTGGTCTCTAAGCCTTTAAGACATAGGTGTGGATCATGATCTTTGCAGCATGACAGGAGGAGGGGAGAAAAGGCAGGCTAAAGCTGTTTCAAAATATTCATAAAAGGGCTTTGTCCAAGGAAAATTTGATGTTTCAACTGACCACAATTTCCTCTTACTGGGGGAAATATCTGCTATTGAATCCCCTCTTCTCTATCTGGAAATTAACCTAATAGAAATACTTCTGGATCAAATGAACCATTCCAATTTTTTGCATTTTTTTTTAAAGAATATGAAAAGTTTCTTTTTAAAGAGATTGGAGCAGAAATGTGAAATATCAAGGTGAGCTGAAAGTTCTGAAAAAAAGTCTTCGGTTTGACTCAAAATAAAACCTTCAGATTATTCTGAACTGCCGGTGAACCGAAAAATCAGTCATTTGCACTAATAATAAGTAACTGGCAGGTTGTTTTGCCTGTCAAATTCTGTGTCTTGTGGAGTGAGCACATTGTTGTCTGCTGACATGATCTACTGAGCTGTTAAAAAAAAATCAAATACAGCTCCTCTCTGTTGGCAATAAGGCTCACTGACAGATGCAGGGGACTTAATTTATCCTCCTGTCTGGACCATGGGGGTGAAGGGACCCCAATTCCAGTTTGTGCTCTCAAACTGTCATGGTCTAATAAATACTCCAAATTTTCCTCTGGGTAGTGATGTTCAGAGACCATCAAAGCAATAATTGCTCATTATCTGGATGGCAGTGGCATCTGCAGGCAGCTGTCCACTCCAGAGCAAAACACAATACTATAGTATGTCCCAATGGGGAAGGCAGAAGATGAGGTACCAGGGAGAGGAAGGTAGTAACTCTGTTTTCCTCCACCCCCTGCCCTTCACTAGAGTAAAGAAAAACAAGGCAGAAAAAGAATGAAACCCATGTGTCTCCCAGTTCCTCCTCCTACTGGGACATAAATGTGTGGTGTTTGAGAAGCAAGCTACCTTCTCCCACAAAGGTTGTATTACATACCCCATATATGTCAGCACAAGAAAGACATGGACCTGTTAAAGCAAGTCCAGACGAGGGCCACAAAGATGATCAGGGAGCTGGAGCACCTCTCATATTTGGGTTGTTCAGTCTGGAGAAGAGAAGGCTCCGGAGAGACTTTATTGCAACCTGGGTGCCCCAATACTTTGTTCCAAGGAATGTGGCACAAAGGCTGCAGGAGTGTTCCTGCTCTCTGCAAACTGCATATGAAGGGTGAGGAGCTGGAGACAATGGGCAGTGTTAGCACTGGCTGACAGCTTCTGCCTTCATTTGCTGGTTGCAAACAGCATTTCCTTACCAGGTAATGGCTCCTGGTTTCCAAGTCCTAGCTGCCCTCACACTCTCTTGCAACTTTCTGCTATTCTGCCATCCCCAGAAACATCTGACATGAATGTGACCCATATCACATGTTTCTGCTCAGTCCTGACTCTCATTGTGGGGCAAAAGGACAGCAGGAGTTAGCTCTTCATCTTCAGATGTGCTTGGTATCCACATCCTGGGTGCTATGCCATGCATGGTAGTTCCCATGCCCTCTTCACTCATATCCCAAGAGAGACTGGTTGTGCTTCCTTTTGCTGTGCTCCTGTTTCACTTCTCCCTATTGCGTTTTCTGGTAAAAGGAATCATTTTTGATTTCCAGGTCTCACAGGTTATCACAGAACCAAAAATACACCTTTTTTGCCTCTTTCTGTTAGTCCTTTCTTGAGGATCTTACTACCTATCTTGCCTGCTCCCTACCCTTGCCAAGCACAGGCTCCTCACTGCCCCTTCCTGGCACAGCTCATCTGGGCTTGAACTGGTAGCTGCCTTCCTTGGCATGTCCTGCCAAGGCTGGGACTGATGCCGTTCTGCTTCCCAGATGGGAGATTAGAGCTATAGTCAGAGTTACAGCAGAAAATGTATGCTATGCTTTGTTATTCTCTTGAAGATGAAATTGGTTTTATTTCTAGAAGGGTCACTTCTCTACCATATTTCTATCTAAAATCAATACAAAGATTCAGTGTTTAGTGGAGGGCTGTATATTAGGCTGCAGAAGTCACTGTCTCAAGTTGACATCAAAAACTTTCAAAGGTTTCAGTGAGTTTCCTTGGTTACATTGGATGGGATAAAAACATACAGAGAATGGGTGCTCCTGGACAGAAGTCAACTACCCCCTGAGCAGTGTCAGCTATAGGTGCTGTGTGTGTTTTAGAGCTTAATCAGCTTTCCACAGACAGTTTGAACCATCTTAAGAAACAGTAGCTACTGACCATGCAGGACTTGGGTAGCAATTTTCAGGGAAGGGATGAATAAACTATCTGTAGCAGCCAATTAATTCATGACATCCAGAGCAATGCACAGGCTGGGTCACCAAAGCTTGTAGCATCTGGTCAGTGTCCCATATCGTCAAATAATAGGCTCTGCCCTGGGAGACAGATTATAGGATGTAATTCAGCATCACCAGGCAGAGGATAAGGCAGGATTACCAGATCTTTTCCACTTCTCATAGCCTGTGCTCTGTTTCTCCAAAAAAGAAGGCAAGTAGGTCAGTTTGGATTGAGATAGTTCTTTCCATGAACCTTATTGAACCTGGAAGAAATTGCCTGCACAGCGCCAGGAAGGGGTTAAACCCTAGCACAGGGAGGCACAAAATCTCCACTGGACAAAAAAAATCGTACTCTTTCATTTTTAGCTTTTCTTTATGGAAGTCGCAGGACTTTGTTTACACTGAACAATGCAAAGCCAAACCAAGATCAACATGTCCTTGATTTTGCTTTGCATATTAAGTACTGAATATTTACCCCTTGTCACCTAATTTGTGAATTTGCTAGGAATCAAAACATCCATTTAAACTAGCCAGGAAGACATGAGTACAGTTAAATCAGTATCTAATGCATGGCTGATGTACTGAGGGTGGCTATGCTAAGTCCAATGAAGTATAAAAATGCAGCTAGACAGAGCAGATTGAAAAATAAATTAAAGAAAATTTTTATCTGCTCCAAAAGCTGATTGTTGGTAGAAATTAAACTGGATCATTTCAGATTAAAATTATTTCCCCATGAAAAAACAGTGAAGGCATGTTTGGGATCCAAGGTAGAGTGTTGCAGCCTCCTTTGAGGCAGGCTTATGGGTGAATCCATCATTCCTGTGACCCTCTGGCCTCCTTCTTGGGGAGGAAGAGTGCTGCAGTGAAACCGTGGGCTGACTGCATTGTATGGTGGGATATAGTCCAGCTGGAGACTGGGGCAAGAAACACACACCCCTCCCCATTCTTCAATGTCCATGCAAGCCAAAGGTTTTTTTGGGAACAGTGAAGTGAGTGGTCAGCATGGGGTGGCAGTGACACATGAGCATGCAGTTGCATGCAGGCTTCAAGATATATTTTTTGTGGGTGCAGTTGGTCTAATTTGCCCTGAGTTGTCTATCTCAAAGGTAATGCAGCCATGTAAGCAAGAGGAATGCCTTTCTTGTTTAAATTGCTCTTTATATTTGATTGTTTTGCCCTTAGAAACAATTTAGTAACTAACAGCAGGCTTTGGAGTTAAATCCAAGTCCTTATGAGAAATGCTGCAGCAAGTGTGTTTTTCTACAGCTTTCAGTTTTAATAATCTAGGAGGAACTCCAACTTTCTCTCCATACTTTCACCTTACTGTTTCTCAAAACGTTATGTTCAACAGGAAAAAAAAGATAGACTCATCACAGATGACTCCTGTCATAATTTTATTCCATTTTTCCCAAGTATCAGACAATGCAGCTATTGGTACATTGGAATACCAAACTGGGAAAAACTGAAGCTGCTCCTGGTGATCTGTGAGAGTGTTGGGATGTCTCATGACCATTGGATGCCTTAGTTTTCCCATTTGTAGAACAGAAATTGTTATGGTTTTCTTCTGTCATCCAAACATCTTTGAAAGCTGGACAGTGGTGCCTATGTGATGTTTTAATAAGTAATCAATGAAAATATGTATAAATGAAGTAAAATAACACAAAAATTAAATAAAGGACACTTTTGCTTTCTACTTGGTTTTACAACCTGTCTTCTAAAGGAAGGGGAAATCCTACAACAACTAAGGTTGCAGACTGAGTCAACTGCATTATTAGACATCAGAAAATCCAGCCTAGCAGGAGCAAGGGGAAGCCAGCCTTCCTACGCATCACTGTCAAGGAGCTATTGCATTCATTGAGTGTGGTGTTAATGAATTAACTCTGGATATGTTGGGTGCTTTATTTCTGTACGTAGGCTTTCAGAAAACAAAAGTGCATGGGATGTTCAGGTTTGTAAAGAAAGCAGCAAGTGATGTCAATCCAAACCTTGTATTGTTGTCTACTTGGTAGACAATGGAAGTTAATGAGGTTAACTGAAACGATTAATTATCCTACACTGCTTGTTGTCTATGCTTGCTCTGGCTCTGGAAAATTCATGCATAGCAGCAGCTGAAAACTCAGCAGAAAGTGCTTTAATGTAGGAAACAGGCAACATTTGGCCCAGTAATATCATAATGCAGGTGGCTCAGAAATCACTCACTCAATTATATGCATGAGGGGGACTCCATTTAAGAGCAACATTTGGAGCTTTATGGGCAACATAAAAGGAGAGAGAATGAGGTTTTTATATCTCTGTGCTCAATTGTAGAAGAAGCTGGAGGTTGTTTCCCACCCCTTTGCATATGCTTGGACTGTGCAAGGAAAATAGAAATGTCTGCTCAGAGATTTGGCATGACACCTGGAGAGGGTGGGCTGGGCCTGTTCCAGAGACCACCCCTGCACGCACCCTGCTACATCCTCTGTTATAGAGGTGATCTCATGTGTTCAGGACTGGGCAATGTCAAAACAAAAGCCATTCTCTAAAAATAAAAACCTTGGCTCCCTTATTAACAGTGAACTCTCGAAGCAAAAAGTTTTCAAAATATATGAGCATAATTAATTGCTTCTTTTCTTGTCCCTAGGCAGTTGCCAGAACAAGTGAAGTAAGATTATCTCCCAGCACACAGCTTCTGTCATTTTATCATCCATCTTCTGTCTCCTGTAGGGACCCTGCCCCTATAATATGGGGGGTAAATATTTATTAAAGGTCTTTTCTAATGCTTATGGTGGCTGAGGGAAAGCACGCAGGTAAGATTACAACCTCTGCCAGGGCAAAGTATTTGTATTTTCCTTTACTTTAAATTCTTTTAGTGCTTTAACCCATGATTTTTGTCAGGCTAGGGCTGACAATGCTGTATCTCTGGCACTGCAGTGGCAGTGTCCTTTCCTTCAGACATGCCAGCACCTGCAATGTCCCCATTCCTTCTTTCTATTGCTGATCAGAAGAATCAAAACATTTATTTCTGCTGGTATTGATAGTCCTTTTAGTCTATTTTGAGAAGATTCATCCACCAGCTCAGTGCTCTCTTTGCATTTCTAACAGAGAAATGCCTGTTTTATTTTTATATTAAACAAAATATAAAACTACCACAAATACCTTAATTCTTTTTTCTTGCTGTAAAGCTTGACATCTGGGCCTGTAGCAGCTCATCAGTGGATTTGTGAGATGAAGCAAATGACATTTCTATATAGAGCACTGGCTGCTGTAGAAATCAGATGGTGAGATGGAACTGCAAAGAATTTGGTATTGAGTGATGATCTTCATCCAAGGCTCTCAGAGTACAGCAATCCCCACTTTGCTGACACAGATGATGGGTGACTTACTCCAGCCTGCACAGCAAAATCAGCTCCACATCAGAGTATCTCTGGGCACCTGTACATAGAGCACAAGCACTCTGGAGCAGGCGTTTCATCTCTGTTTTATTGAGATTTTGTTTTGACAAGTCTCTGATCCCAGTGTGGAGAGAAGTGTATCTGTAACTACTTGTACATGAAACACTCATCCCACCTTTGCTATGCATGCAACCTGCTCACTACCTGAAGGGGCCTACAGGAAAGCTGGAGAGGGACTTCTTACAAGGGCATGGACAAGGGGTAATGGTTTCAAATTGAATAAGGGGAGATTTAGACTGGATATTAGGAAGAAATTCTTTCCTGTGAGGGTGGTGAGGCACTGTCATAGGTTGCCCAGCTAAGCTGTGGCTGCCCTTCCCTGGAGGTGTTCAATGCCAGGTTGGATGGGGCTTGGAGCAACCTGGACTGGTGGGAGGTGTCCCTGCCCATGGCAGGGGGATTGGAACTAGATACATTTTTAAGGTCCCTTCCAACCCAAACCATTCTGTGATTTTGTTTTCTTGCTTCAATGCCTTGATAGAAGATCTGCTGTTGACTTGTACTTCTCCATCCTTCACACATGCAGTTTAAGCTGTATTCTGTACAAACGCTGCTTGTGTGCGTTAGAACACAGCATTGGATCAGGGCAGTGGTTCGGCTCTGTCCTGACCTCGGCAGCGCTGCTCCAGGAAAAAGGCTGGAGGGCAGTTCCCAGCAGAACTACCGGGACTACAAAGTCAAACCAAAACCCAACAACCCGAAGTAGATGAATCAAAGTCTTAGGATATGTTTGCTTCCAGCAGCAAGAGACCGGGCTCGTCAGCCGGAGTTCCCCTCCTGTCCCCGGTGTGTGCTCCGGAGTGGTGCCGGTTCGCAACCGGGTCCCCGCCCTGGACGCGCCGCTCCTGGCTCTGCTCTCCCCGTCCCGCTGGTGCTGAATCCCTCGGCACCGCCCGCTCTGCTTTCCCAGGAGCTCCTCGGCCGGGTCGGAGAGAATCGGCCCTTGCGCTAAAAGGGAGTTTTATCCCTTACTGCGATGCCTTTCACTGCAGAGGGGCAGGAAGGAGCCAGGGACCAGGGTTTATCTCCTAGTGCTTGTAAGCAAACTCAGGTCTCGGAGAGCAGAGCCACACTGCTGTTGGTATTGTCAGTGTCCCTCTGAATCATTTAGTCCCTTCCCAAGTGCTCAGCAGTGTTGTTAAACTCTTGCTGTTGCCTCTCCCAAAGGATTCACCACAGCAATATCAAGTTCTTCATAGTATGCCCACAAGAGTCTACAGAGGCCAGGGATGCTCCGTATGTGACCTGTTTGCCAGTGTGCTGCTGTAGGGATAGCAGGAAGGGTTATAAGGGATGGGACAAACAACAAAGCACACTTCTTCCCAGTACCAGAGATCATCATGGTGAGACACATATTCTGATCATCACCAATTCCAGAACCTCCATGGTTCTGGTGTTCCCGAAAGATACTTGAATCTCATCCTCCTCCTTTTAATCTTTGGAGTATCTGGGCACTGCCAGCTGAATTCTGGCCATGATGATGTGGTGCTTAAACCTTGTGCAAAGGTAATTAATGTGCTTCAGTGAAAGCAGGTGATTTATACCAGCTGGAAATCTAGTTCTGTGCTCTAGCTAGTACATCCATAGAAGCTGTGGCTGCCCCCTCTGGCAGTGTTCAAGGCCAGGCTGAATGGGGCTTGGAGCAACCTGGTCTAGTGCGAGGTGTCCCTGCCCATGTCAGGGAGGTTGGAACTGGATAATCTTTAAGGTCCCTTCCAACCCAAACCATTCTATTATTCAGTAGACATTCAGACTTAGCTGCACTGTCTCAAGCCATATCAAATCAAATTTATCGAATCAGCAGCAAGAACTTACTGATTCCTAGAAATCCCATGTCTTGTAGAAAGATGAAAGTGATGGTTGTCAGCCAGTCAACGCTGTGCTTTAGCCCCTGGCAGGACATGATGTTACCAAATAGGTGGCCTAAGGGGAGTCCCAGATATTCATGGCCATCAGGAGCTCTGTGATACTTTCTGCTAGAGAAGGAGCATTTGTATCTGTCTCCTGTGGTCTTCCATTTGGTGGAGTTATGCTGGCTTTTTGCACTTCCAGCTGAGTCTTTCATTGGAAAGAACTGAAAAGCTATAGAAGTCGTATTGTTATTCATTGAGATTTCAGTTTTGCTGTTATACAGGAAAAGGTTCTCACAACATTCTGCTATCATTTTTAATGAAACCTTTCACCTTTGATTGCAATGGCCTTACCTATAAACATATATGGGTGAACGCACACATTGTGTATATATATATATGTGAGTTATGTTTGGTAATTAAAAATATAGCTGGCTGGAATTTTCTTTTCTGGAGGACATCTCAATGTGATTCCTTTCTCATTGGAAACCATGCCATGCTGTAACATTTCAAGATCTCCCTGCCTGTTAAAGGGCTCAGTGGGGCTGAAGAAGGTTTCTGACATTAAAAATTACTTCAGAAACTGGGAACTATATGGGTGTTAATGGAAGCTATCTCAATAGTTGTGAAGATGTTAGCTTGCTGTTGGACCCTACCGTATTCTGTTGAATTGAAAGTGCTTAACTATTTTTTTAAGGAGAATACTTGATGCAAACACAAAGTAGATGCTGCCTCACTGCAAGCATAGACACATGGAAGAGGGAAATTTGGCTCTGTCCCTGCTCTTGTTGTGTGCTTTACAGTGACCATTGCTTGCCCTGTTGTTCCATAAGACAATTTGCAGGTGAAGTAATATCTTGAGTTTGGTGCTACAGGTTCTTCAGTTCTAAAAGCAAATCCATGATGAACCCAGGACATAACTGACTTTGTTTTCTGGGAACATCCACAGGGAGGAGTACTATGAAGTTGATCTGAAATAAGTAAGGCCTCAGGAAGTGTAGGAAAGAGCATGTCAACTTGAGTCTATCTTGAGTGGTGTAGAATGATCTGTCAGTGGAAATCTGTCTTTATAGGTCTTTCTGTAGAGAGCTGCCATGAGGTGCCCCCTGTAATTCAGCATCCAGGTGCTCTGTGCCTGACAATGCCTCATAACTTCCCCAAGAACAAGGGAGATGAGGGAATAAAAGAATGACAAAAATGGCTTTATCATTTGGCAAATCTGTCAAATTTTCATTAAAACCATGGAGAGTAGGGCCAACAGTCTAGCTTTGTTTGATAAAGAGATTTCAACACATACAAAAATCTAGCAAACCCCCATTACCTTTTATCTCTGTATAATATCACCGAGTGGAGGGTGTTAGTCGCTTCTGGAAGAGGGTAAGGAATTTTACAACATAGAATCACATCTTGCTTCTTTCTTCTTCTAAGATTTTGTCCATCTGTTCCCTTTTTCAAAAACAAACAAACTATTAATACAGTGCGTCGATGGAGCCTTCTGTTCAAGGCTCTTAAAAAGCTGTGTAGATATTCATGATTTTATTTGCCAAGAAAGAGTCTGTAAGAGGCAAATATTAAATTCATTGCTTCCCACAGGGAAGATGCCAAGGAGGCTGTGTGTTGTGAGTGCACATGTGTGTAGAGTTGGCACCGTGACTTGGTCCCTGACTTTGGAGAATTTGCTTGATTGCCAGTTCTGTCTCAACATTCCCATAGCATTGTACACTAATTGTCCATTTCCCCTGTCTAAGTGCCTTTGTAAAACAAGGGCACTTCTTTTCTTCTGCTCTGCCTTGCCTATCTGCACGCTGTAACCTGACTTCAGCTGATGCACAGGCACACTACAATCCAGCCTGTGTGGTATAGCCCTTGGCTGGGGATCACTGCTGGGTGGTTATTTCTGTAGCGTAGGATGGCATAACCAGTTTTTAGCAACAAAATTCTTGATTCCAGGCTGGCTGGGTTGAGTGATATCAGTGTTGTCCTCACAATAGAATTCAATTCCTGCTACCCTAATGCTCACTTAAGTTTCTAGGGAGGTTTTCTGCCTGCACCAAGGTCTTTGCTACTGCTGTTGCAATGCTCTTGGTCCTAAAGGTAGCTTGCAGGGGCTACCAGAGCTGCTGTCGTTCCCCCATCTGCCTCACCAGTGAACACACATAGCTCTAAATCCCCTTGGATTGTGATGTGGTGCAAGGACATGGAGCAATACATTGATACAGCTTGTGAAACTAGGGCCTCTGATACCAAATCTTACTACTTTTACTAAGACACTAGTGGCATCTGTAAAGCACTGGAGGAAAAGTGCATGTGGTGAGGACTGCAGATTGAGGATCTCTCCTAGAAATGACTTCCTGAAAATCTCCTTGTTGCCTGAAACATCAGAGGTAGGGACTGCCAACCTGGGATGGCAGCCCAGTCATGATGTTCTCCTAGTCTTTTTTTTTGTCCTCTTTGTTGGTGGAAGAGACAAAAGGATAAATTGGATAAAATGCCCCAGATGGAAAGCTTTTGTTATCAGGGAAGAAGCAAAGGCATCCAAGAAAGGAAGGAACCAAATGTATCCAAGCACTGAAAATGTATTCAGGAACATCCCAGTTGCTACTTACCAGAAGTCAGAGTTGCAGAAAAAGCATCTTAAATCCCTTAATAAGAGAGCAACCAATTCAAAGTTTTTTGGGTTTTAAAGGGAAACTACTCTCCCTTCTCACTGTTTAGAAATAGATCTCATGATGGTTTTCAAAATAAACTATGCAAGTCTGAGTTGGCTTGTGAGCCATTTATTCTAAACGCAGACTCTCAAAGTTGACCTGACCTTAATAAAAATGGTTTTCAACAACACCAGCCAGTCCTTGGGTTCCTCTGCATTGTAAAATTGTTACAGCTGGGCATAAGTGACAGCTTCTGCTCAGGAGCTGAGAATAAGATTAGTCAAATGGGTAGGGTTTAGGAGTACATTGGGATTGTAGGATGTGATAAGTGTAGTAGACAGAGCTTGGATCCTAGAGAAGAAATGGACAAGCATTGTACATAGACATAGGGAGAGACTGCTTGGATGGGCTGAGTAGCCATGGAGAAAAGCTGGATCATCTACAAGAGGGTTGATATCAAGCTGTTCCCACCCAGGAACAGTACAAACAGTGCTGAAAGTACTTATTGTGTGTTTGAATGAGGAGGTGCTCAGAGGCAAAACCTCTTGGACGAGAAGACTTGTCTAAAAGGATCAACCCATCCTTTCTTTGGTACAGCAGAAGAGTCCTTTAGTAAGTCTTGGGGGGAAAGTGCCTTTTCATCGTGTGATAACCCAGGGCAGTCAAGGATTCCTCACTCCAGCAAAAAGCTCAGTCTGCAGGGCTGGGGTGCCTGCATCCAGGTTCAGAAGGCTGGTATCTACCTGGGGCTTGGTTTCTTTGGCTCATGAATGTGCCACACATCCAGGCAGAGGGGACTGAGCTGCCCAGAAGAGGCATTATGCATCTTTTTAAGAGTCTAATGTCATTCCAGAGTAAACAGAAAGGCACTGCTGGAGAGTAATATGAAGGCACTGCTGGGGAGCATGTCCAACCCTCTGGAAGGGTAGGAGGAAAATGAGACTTGGAGCTCAGCTGTTTCCATACTGATCTGCTCTCTAGCTATTTCCCACCACAGAGCTGTGAAAACTGCTGAGACTCCGGGTAGAGAAAGTCTCTCTGTTATAAGATCTCAGGGCTGCTTGGAGGTGAGTGACATGGCAAAACAAGACATTTCAGGAGTACAGTTGGGAAACAGTGAGAGTTCAGCACAGTCTGTACTGGAGAAACTAGACTGGATATTGTTGTGCAATTTCTTGTCATGACTTGGCGTGACCTCCATTATACCCATGAGATCACCTCCAGCAAGTATCAATAGCCTCTTCCCCTATTCCTTAATGTATTTTTAATACCACATAACTGCCAGAAAATACTATTGTTTCTGGAAGCTTTCACTGCAACATTTAGTTATACATTTATCTTATTGTCTGTGAATTCAGGATGCTTAGTTATCCTGAGCCCAACACCTGCAAAAATAAGAAGGTTAAGAATATATATCCACAATAGTTTTAAAATAACATTGCAAGACATTGTTACCTAGCCTGGTGGAATTGAAAGTCTGACACAAATTGTGACAGGCAATTCCTAGCACCTTTACTGGGATATTTTGAATTATTCTAACTTACTGATGAAGTAGCCAATTAAACAGCCATAAACTATACATACGAACTTCCACATAGCTTTAGTTCCAGCTTTTTATTTTGTTTACCAAATATCACACCTCTTCACAATCCACAGATATTCAGTAGCACGTGAATTATATGCTCTCCATCAGATGCAAGTTCTTGTAGTCAGCTTTGCTAGATCTTACCTTAGCTACTAGCTTAGGACATGGTGTTGCCCATCTTGAATCAAAATTGGGTAAGATTTATGAGGCTATATAAGGGTGTAAATGTTCTAAGCAGTAAATATGGATTGGTGAGAAGAGCACATGTGAAATGAGTGATGGTAATGACTGTGCCATAAATATAACTAATCATACAGCTATTGCTCCTACTTCGGTCAACCATATGACAATAACAATTATTGTTCTTGATCAGAGGATCTCAGATCATTCTGTAAGGAATTCTTGTTCACATTATGCTGGCAGTGAAAATTATTATCTGGGAGATGTATTGAACATCTGAGACTTGAATAAGTCATTACATATGATACAGAGTATTACAAACTGCATTTCCCTGTATATCCAATGTGATGTCCTACTCAGTGGACCATGATGCCTCCTCATGTACGTGGCTGGGTGTGATTATATGCACATCTGTAAGCACATTACAGCTTCAAAGCCAGCACAGAAACAGACCAGGCACCACAACCAGTGCCAGAACTGTCTAGCTGTATGGCACGTGAAAGGACTAAGGGAGAGGAAAGAGGCCTCTTTGGATGGCTTTCCTGGGAAGGGAATGATTTGTCAGGTAAATTTGTTGATTCTCTCTGAGCTAAATTCTCAGACTTTGGTGTTTTGATCCTATCCTCTCTATTGGGACAAGAGACGGCAGTGTGATACAGCAGTGGAGCTATGACCTGGGATCCACATCTGCTCAGACCTCCTGTGCCTTCCCTTGGTCTTGCTCTGTCTTTGCTCTCTGGCAAAGCATTGTTTCCTGACTCCTCCATACAACCACTGTATAACCAGTACCTTGTAACCAGCACAGCTCAGAGGTAAGCGGATGCTGAGGGGAGAAAAAATTCCCTGCACCAAGCCCTGAAGTGGTTGGCAGGAACAGGTCGATAATCTAATTCAGTGTCGACAGCACTCCACCCTCCTTCTGTAAATGCCTTGTATCTCCTGCTGCCAGTCATGACAGAAATACAGACGTAGCTTTTCTCAGCAGGATCTAAATGTTCTGGTTGCTATTTGGTAAGGGGGATATTTCTCCAATTAATTATTAAGTGGAGCTCTGGCTGGAGGAAGGGGCTGCTGAGATGTCAATGTGAAATGGGGTGAAAGTCTTAACCTTTCTGAAGCTCTCCTGCAATCAGCAGCAGGTTTGCCTTGTGGGTCCTGGCCAGTTCTTGTTCTACAGCACATCCTCAAAGCTGGCCAGCAGAGAATGGCCTCGCGGGGACTCTGCCAACTTCCATCGTTCATTTTTTCTCTTCTTGGCAGCAGAAATATGCTGCAAGGAAGCTGTTACCTATCACTCATGGCTTTAATTCTGCCTCTGTTCTCCTGAGCTGAGATGGAGGGTCCTGGTCACACAGCTATAGGCACCAGGAGAAGCAGACTTGGAAGAGCAGTTGCAAGCATAGGGAGAGGATTGATCAGCTGAGGAAAAGGAGCAATGGGAAGGGTAGCATGGTCTACTGGATATGGCATTAGACTGGGAATCCAGAGGCCTGGGCTTTCATCAGCCTAGATTACATGGGCAAAAGAGATTGCAGTGATCACCTCACCTCATGCAATGGCCCTCATTCCTTGGTGGCACCAGGAGAAAGCTGCGGGCCCTCAGGCAAAACACTACATCAACTCATGCTTTGGTTTCTCTAGCAGTAAAATAATACTCTATGCTGGTGTCCTACAAATAAAAGGCACTTTTCAGGGACTGAAGTGGGAAGGACTAATTGTACTGACTTTTCTAGGTAGAATTGCTGAGATAGACCCTCCACTGGTACGAGTCAACACAGTCTGTACAGTGTGACATATTTACTATTGGATCCCATGTGCAGGAGGATCTTTCTTAGACTCTATGCTCTTCTTTTCAGGTGGTTTAATTGCCCTTACCAAAAAATACAGAGGAAAAGATGTGAGACAAGACTCTGCTCTATTCATTACTAGATGTCGTCTCAAGCTTGAGCTGAGCTAACACTGCAGACACCACAGCACTCACCAGGTCCCGTCCACCTCTGGGGACCCTGCTGTAGTACAGCCACAAAGACCAAAGGTATAATGAGGCTCTGATTCAATTTATAAACTAATATTGTGTGAGGATGTGCTCTTCTACTCAATAAATGCTGCAATCAATAGGTATCCTGAAGCTGTTCTGATTTACTCATGTCTTAGCAGCTGCAAAACAAGAACATATAATTGCAGTGGTTTGGTTCTGATATTCTTCTCAGCGGCACTACAATGAAGATGGTGTGAGAGATTTCTCACCAGCACAGGGCCAAACTCAACAAACGAAAGTCTTAAGTAAGGAACAAGTAACCAGAAATGACCTCCGAAGAGTTCATTCTGCTCCAGTAGAGAGCCCTTCCCAAGGTCCTCTCCAGTTTGTTTTCCTGTTACTATTGCCAAGTGGTGCCTGTGCGAGTGCCCTGCTGCCAGCCCTGGCAGGTGCAGCACCTCTCCTTGCTGTGGTCACTCATCTCACAGCTGAAGAGGGTAACAGCTTAGGGGCCAACTTCAGGTCAGGTTTTGGAGAAACACAGGACAAAAGGACAGCCCTGTCTCCACAAAACTTGCTTTTAGGCTGTAAGCCCATGTCGGCCTCTTCTCCTCTTTTCCCCCTGTTCTTGGTTTCCGCCCACAGTGCTTTCCCAGGGAATGCATGGTTTTGTGTCCCAGACACTTTTTGCGGTCTGGACTCCAGGACTTTGTTCATGAGTGCAGCCATCCTGCTGATCTGGCCTGCTTTGTCTAAGATCACTCAAAACATGGTTCTCTGCATGAATCGAGTCGTGTCACTGAAGCACGTTCATCCACCTTCTTCTTGCCCTCAGCCAGTTGTCTGCAGACAGCTCAGAAGCCAGGGTCTTGTGGAGCAGGCTCCTGTCAGCACAGTGTGTTTGAGTGAGAAACAGGGCACTTGCTCCTAGATCAGGCCATGCCTCGCTGCTCATCCTGACTAACTTATGTGACTCTCATTTATTTTTTGCCTTTAGCCTGTCTCTCTTCTCTTTTCCATATGGCTGCCGTGAAAACTTCCAAGGCTCTTTCTGATCCCACATGCCCTGGTTTCAGGGCTGCAGCCCCCTTCAACAGGGAAGGCTGCCTCAGGTCCATCAAGTTGCTGTGTAGCTCTACAATCTATTTCTGGGCTTTGCCACAGATTTTGGGTATGAGTCCCTTACATTTGTGTCCCGTTGTTGCTCCTACCTGTGCAGTGTGGTTACTGACAGCTCCTCCTCCCAGCAGTATCAACAAAGGCACCGTTTGTTGGGTGCTTCGGAGGATGAAAATCAGCTTGGGGTAGGAAAATGTCCAAGCTGACTTTTACCATTAAAGCTGTCTGCCGAGGTGTTTAAATATTGATGCAAACACAGAAGAAATAGTTGCCTTCTTCCAGAACAGGTGAGGGATTTATGGCATAAAACATCCCAGAGCTCTTTGCCAGCACAGTGTAGGTCACAGCTGTTCCTCCCTGGTACCAGCACATGGTAACTGTGATGCCTGATGCTTCATCCCCTGCTTGCCTAAGCCCAGAGAGCTGAAAGCCAAGTAAGGAGAGATGGATTTTCAGAGGAACAGGCTTTCCTTTGCCTGAGGAGGAGTCCCCAGCCTGAGGGTAAAAACCAGATGGAAATGCTGAGAGCTGTAAAATGAACCTCTTCTTTGGGGCATTCTAGGGAGAGGGGACAGAAAGCTCCTGAGCCAGCACTTTGCCGTCTGGGGGATGGAATTTTGTTATTCAAGCCTCCCCACCAAAATCAAATATTTGCAAGTGGAGGGAAACTCTATTTCTGGGGATGTTTGCAGTGGGCTTCCTGCGGAGCTTTCTGCCAGCAGCTTGTAAGTCTGAGCCAGAATTACATGTATGAATTTTTTGGTATTTTTTTACATCTAAATTTTCAGACTTCTCCACCTGTGCCCAAGAGAGGTGCAGAAGAAGCCTTGACTTGCCTTTCAGCATTTTTCCAGAATTAAATCCAGGCTTGGTTGAGCTTCTTGCTCCTGCTTTTTGTCTTAAACAAATTGGGAAGAGGGAACATTCAAGGTCAAGTTGGATGGGGATCTGACCAACATTATCTAGTTGAAGTTGTCCCCGCTTATTGCAAGGGTGTTGGACCAGGTGACCTTCAAAGGTCCCTTCCAACTCAAACTATTCTGATTCTATTATGAATACAGAGGCACTGAGAAGGGAGGAGCCTGAACGAGAAGCAAAGGACAGATGTGAGTGGAGCAAGGAGGATTAAAACCCTTAACGATTTTCTGGGCATTTTGGACAAAATCTGAACTTTGATAGGGTGAAAACGAGTCAGAGTGTTTTCCCCAACCACCTGCAACTGAAAAGTCCCAATTAAACCTCTAAAGCTCGTAGGGTCAGTGTCTGTTTTAATTGTGTGTCAAAATGAGTGTTAACAACCCTGGCCTTTTTCAGGGGCAGTGTCGTGTCCCCTCCCAGAGCCTCTCCTGTGGTGCCCCCTACTCACCCAGCTGAGGGGATTTTCCTAACTCGGGTCCTGGCTGGCTGTCAGAGTAGCACCGTGCTGCTCTCCAGCTGCATCTGCCGTGCCACATCTGTACGGATAGGGCTCATCACTGGTTTGTCTTTATTTCACTAATGTCAATTTTTTTAATTATAGACCTGTGGCTACCAGCCAATCAGCTCCATTTTTGAGACTCATTATTGGACTTTGGATGTCAGGCTGAATTTTTCCTAACTGTCCATAATAATAGTAATAGCTTGACTTCCACCATGAGACAATTAACCTTCTTAAAGTTAAGTGCCTCAGGCTGTGCCTCAGAAAGATTCCCTGTACAAAACAGACAATTACCTTTACTTAATAACCTTTCCCTTTTTAATCTGATATTAGTGCCAAAGTAAATGTAAAGGGCAGTGCTCTATGTCCCCTCTTAAGTACTTTAAATGCCTGTCCATGAAGGCTAATGAGCTGCCATTTTGCTTAATTTAGATTTGCGGTGGATCTAACGATACTCTGCAGCATCTTCCTTTTAAAAAAATCCAGAATCCGAAGACATGGTTCTGTTTTAATGTGTATTAAGACTTTGTATGTGAGAAAAAGGAAACCTCATGATGCAGGGAGAAAAATAATTATGTCCAAACCACTAAACAAGGCAAAGCATATTCAGCATTGCTGTAATGCTGGATTAAACCTGGTTTCAGTGGGAAACAGCATCAGTGTCTGTAAAGCAGGAATTTGTCACTGGAGATTTATAGGGTTAATGCCAGCCCCTCTGATCGACTCTGGTGCAGATGTGGGATGGGGAGGCAAGGCTGAACAGTTTTACAGTTTCCCATGCATCTGCCTGTCTGGCGTGCACATGGTCTGTCAGTCCTGACCAGCCGGGAGCACTGACTTCTCCAGTAACGACTGCAGCACAAGCACAACTCCTATGGGGATGTAATTTCTTTATGGATATCTGCTCATGGTAATTAATATGTGCAACATTAGTAACTGTTGAGACATAAAATGCTCTCTCAACAAAGAAGTTATTTCTACGCTGACCCTGTATTTTGCACTTCAATGAGAGTTATCTAATAATATTGATTTCAGTTTGGTAAAAACACAAAAAAATTGAGATGAATGTGAAGCTGTAGGCACTTCCCTGTCATGTGAGCAAACCCCATTTTTCTAAGAATGCCAGGTAAAAACAACAAAAAGCAGGCTTAGAACTCAGGAAAAACAGGGCTGTGGTTGTTCCTAGCTAAGACACCTAATTCCTCTGTAATTCTTAAATCTGTGTCTTTGGGTGTGGAATATTTCCACACGCTGCAGAACATTGCTTTCGTTTGTTTTATTATAGTGCCTCAGCTAAGTCCGTTGCCTGCCACTGAGCCAACATTTACTCTCTTCTTGTAAGAGTGCTTTGGTTTCATCATTTCAACATAATGAGGTTTATATTATTTTTTTATTATAATAGAAGCAGCCTCAGGTCCTAATCAAGATATTGGGCTAATTGCTATGGAAACCTAATTAGACAGACCGTGTCTCAAACTCTGTAAATATTTATACATGCACTTAACCGTCTGCATGCAAACCAACCCACCCCAGCCATGGGAATGAAGTTTAGCACATGCTTAAGTGTTGATAGAGGTGGGAGTCTCCTTTAAGACAAAGTTTAGCTGTGCTGCAACAAGTAGAGAGGAGCATGTAGTGGTAATCAGATTGGGATGGTGTATGTGCAGATGAGGATCAGATCAGATAGGGGCTGTGTTATGGGTTTGAGTTAAGAGCTGAACAGAACTTTAGAGCTGCTGCATTTTTTTTATTATCTCGTAGAATAATAATTTAAAAAGATGTGAGTCACTGTACCAGACACAAACACACATATAGAAATATAAGGATGTGTGAAGTCTCCCTGGCCAGAATAAACTAACAGGTGTCCTGTGCCATTTCTTAGCAGAGCATTATAAACATTATTTGAAAAACGTTTTTGAACTCAATTTTAGAACTTGCTTTGCATGCAGGAATCAGTTCAGATTTACATGTTTATTGCAGCTGGGAGAAAATACAGTGTTAGCTTTGGTGTAAACATCTTAGACCACTAAGGTATTAACTTTAGAAGCTGAATAGGTGGAACTAATCAAAACCCTTTCATAAACAGATTAATGAGGAGACAGAAATGCGCAAGTACAAGCTCTAGGCTTTGAACAGTCACATATTTTACAGTGCCTTTATTTATTTATTTACTTTAACAAGTATTTTAATTGGTTACGTTACATGTCATTTGTGGGAACGGTGAGGTGGGGTGAATTTGCCAAAGACAAAGAGCTGCTGGCAGATAGAAATATAATAATATAGCTGAAGCTCTCTGCATGAAACCCCAGGTTTTGTTCTGATCTTTTATTTTTGTTTTCCTCTCTGTCCTCTGCTCTTGCCCAAGCCTTGCTCCTCCATATGCAGCCCTTCAATTGTGCATGCAATATTTAGACTCCCAGGTGGGAAGGGAGGTAGAGAATAAGGGCATTTAATTTAGCATAACCAGTATGGCAGCATCCAACTAAGAATGGTGGATTCTCTGCCACAAAAGCTAAAGATCCCCTTTCAGAGGCTTTCTGCTCCAGCATGTTGTTTATTTAATGCAGTTTATTGCTAGTAAATAATCTTGCATGCAGAAAGCAGTGAAACACTCCAAGAAAAAGAATAAAAATGACCCCTAAATAAAAATGAAAATAAATTCCAGTGACCTGTTTTTAAACCGTGCACTTGAAGCATAAGGGGACAGACAGGAGATGGGGCTGCTCAGAACAAACGTTTCCTGTGCTGTCTGAGTCACCACAAAGTTCGGCAGCACAGTCCTGTCAGGGACGCCTTGCAGACCTTGCTCACCATTCAGGACTGTAAATTTCCTTCCTGAGTTTGTTAGCAGTGAACAATGTGTGTAAAAAAAAAAAAACAAAAACCAACAAGAAAAACCAACACAACAAACCAAAGCCCTAAGCCTACTATAGCTGCTGGTATTATGCAAAAGAACTAATGCATAATCAATCTGCTGTCGTTGGAGGAGCTGTGCAATGTGACACCAGCCACCGCAGAAAGCTGAGCGGCAGCTCTTCTAAACCTGGAGATAAAGAAAAGATCTTAGTGGTGCTGGCTGAAAGTTTTCCATTAAACACTTTTCTTTTCACCTGGCTCTTGAGTAACCCTATTTTTTCTTCCAAAGTTACGTCATTTCTGTACAAAAACATCAACTTCTTACTAAACCAACCAAACGAGAAACTCCTCTCTCTTTGCTAACCTGAATAATTTTGACCCTGGGAAAATGCCACAGGATCTGCCTCAGCAAAAATTTATTTCAAATAATTCAAGTACTCATCAGCCTCCAAGGAGCAGGCTTCCCACCTGCTGTCCTGACCCCATGAAAGGCTTCCAAAAGAGGGGATATAATGGGCAGGAGTGCCAGTGCCACATGGGAAACCAAGTCTGAGCAGGGAGAATGGGGCCAAGCTCCCTGGTGCTTTAATTTCCATTCCCTATCTTTCAGTTTTTCACTGAGATGCCGATTTTTTTCTTATAGGAAAACTGCATTCCAATCACTACTGAAGTTAATCCTTTACCTAAGAAAGTTCCAACTTTTCTTTCTGGCTGAGATGCCTCTTCTAAAATTTGTCTAAAGCTCCAAGAAGAAAGAAAAAAGCCACAAGATTCAGAGAAACTTGGTATTTCCCATGTCTAAAAGGTGAGTTTGTCTTTACGAAGTGGACTACTCTTTATATGTCAGAAAGGACAGTAGCAGAAGTGACAACAAAACATGCAGCTATTTTTTTATTTTCAGTTCAGTGTGAAAAGTTGTTTCCACCCTCTCCCCCTTCTCTCTTTAGAAAGAAGTGTTAAATTAACAATGAAAACAGCACATTAGCTGACAGGTACTGCAAATAATCTAATCATGAGACAGCATTAAAAAAAAAACCAATTCAGCATGTTGTGGATGGGGGGGGTACTTTGTTCAGCAATTACCTCTCAGGGAAGCTCTCCTTAGGTATTTAATGAGTTGCAGCTAAAAAAAATTTAAAGCACTTTTCAAAGTTGCTGGTAATTGAAAAAGATTAAGTATTTCATACTCACTAAGTTTTACAATTGATTATGGCACATCCCAAGTTAAGTGACTTCAGTAGGAAGCTGGCAGCGCCTAACACCAAATGCCGCAAAGGAGAGCTTGTCTAGGCATAAAAAGAGAAAAGATGGGATTCAGTGCTGGACATCTTGAACAAAAAGCCTTGTTCAGCCAGGGTCCAAAAGTGACTTTTTTTTAATGCTTATTTTTAACTAACTGTGAACTTCTGCAATAAGTACAGAGTGCTGCTTGGCTCCTTAAATAGCTGTGATGACGAGCTGGCGTTCGCTTCTGTTACTATGTGAATTTATGGAGCTGTTGTCACACGCTTTGTTAGAGGAAATATATGGTGGTTCTGTCATAGGGACTGGACACCTATAATTCTCATTTTCTTTGCCTGCTCATAAATCCCTGCTGCTCAGCTGCACCGTTATTATACTCGGGTTGCTGCTATAATCCCATCGCTGGAGCAAGGCTGTGGCAGTGCTGACTCACCAATATCGCTCCAGTGGAGATGAAATGCTGTGCAGGGCTGGTGACTGCCTGCCTTGCAAAGGAAGTTCATGCCTGTACATCTGCTCCAGGGGCAGGCTGACAAATAGCTCATGGGTGGATGCTGAAAGGCACCGGGTGAAACGCCACTTGTTTGTGTGGGTTTTGTGATCTTGAATAATGTTTCGTGGTTTTAGGTGCCTGACTGTCACCAAAGTGCCTGACTGATACCAAAGTGAAGGGACAAGCCTTGATTTTCAATTTTTCCTCTAAGCTGCCCTTCCTTCCCACCTCCCTACTTTTCACTTCGGTCAATGCACCAGCCACACAGGACTTGGTTGTGCTTCATTTGTGTGTGTGAAGCCTCTCATTGCTCTGCAGGCCTCCGACAGCCAGTGCTCCAGAAGCGCAAAGCCTTTTGTTGCTCAGACACCTTCAGTCCAGCTGGGCTCTGGATCGATTTGATTGTGCTGGCTGCCCTCTCAGACCCGTGCTTTTGCTGTAGCGCTGCTTTTTGCCTAATGCCGGAGCCGCTCTCTGTGCAGCGGCTGCTGCTGCCTCTCACACACCAGTTGTGCTTTTAGTCAGACCCTTCTGCTTCTCTGGCCTCCCAACCCCTTTCATCTTGCCCTGCCACGCACTGCAGCTGGCCTTTCATCATCTTCTCTCTGCCTATGGACATGCCCTCCTGAAACTCTTGGTCAACCTCATCAGAGCTGCTCCTTGAGGAGCCCCTTTGCAGCGGGGCATGTGGCTGCCGAGTCCCACATGCAGCCCTGTGCTGACCCACACCATGCTGGCTGCTTGGCTGCCTGACCTCTGGGGAAGTACTGCTCTCCCCTCTGCCTCTGTTTCTCTTTCTGGCTTTCATCTGTCTCTTTTTTGCTCAGGCTGGAGGCTGCTGTGTGTGACAAGCCTGACAGTACTGTGGCAGCCTGGTCTCAGCTGGGAACGCTGCTGTGGGGCAGATAATAACCACAACGTTGTGAGCCCTGTCCCTGCTGTAAGCCATGGCTCTGCTCTGCCCCTCCTCTGCATAAACTGCAGTCTGACCTCTCTCCCACGTCCACTATTTGGAGAGAAATGAGCCCTCCCAGGAAGAAGGTTTGGTGCCTGTGGCCTCTCCTGCACCTTTGTGGGACAGTAAAGACTAAAACATGGCTGTGTTTGTTCCAGCATTGGGCTGACTGCATTGGGGGTCTTGGCCCTGTGTTGGGAAAGATGGCGGTAAGCTGTGGCTACATCCACCTGTGCCCTGGACAGCAGCCCAGAAGCCACCAGGAGCAGCAGCAGGGGGTTGGGACAGCACTGGGATGCTCCTGGGTGTGCTCCAGGTTCCCTCCAGGTTCTTGGGGAGCTACTGAGTGTCTGTGTCCCATCCCGACAGCTTGCAGAGGGCCAGCCTCAAGAACAGCATACCCCACAGGAGGGGAAAGGCCTGGTGATAGAGAACCACCACAGTAGTGTTCTCAGGAAGTTTGTAGCTCTCAGGAATGATGTTTTAGTGTCTTGAGTGGCTCCTGCAGAGAGTTTATCCAAGGCTTATTCACTGCCACGAGGTCTCCTAGGACCAAACCCTTGCTCCAGCCATGCACTGAGATGCCACACAGCTTTGTGAGGTCTTAAGTGACCACTTACCTCCCTGAGGTTTCAGGGATGTCCCCCAACTATGCTCTAAGCAAAACATGGGGAGAGGGGATGAAGATAGTCTCTCTCCTCCTCTTCCAGCACCGTGTGTCAGCCTGCCTCGCTGCAAAGCTGTCTATTGATCAGCATCCATTGCCAATTATTTCCCGGAGAAGCAAGCAGTGATTGAAGCAAGGTTGGTGCCTCTGATACATACCTTCCTCCCTGGGGCAATGCACTTACCTCCTGCTCCACCATCGGAACAAGGGAAGAGTGTAAGCAGGCCCAAGGCTATCATTTCTTTCTAAAAGGCAGAGTGATGGAGATGGCCAATAACGGGCACTTGAGGAGCTTAATCCCTGCTTGTCCCATTTTGACAATAAAATTGCGTGTTTTGATAACAAAAGCTTCCACCTGGAGAGCTCGATGAAAAGCACAGGGAGGTGTTGGTTCTAGGCAGGAATTTGCTCTACTATTCTGCTCCTCTGGAGCTTTCATAAGCAGGTTTCTTTGCTACCACAATAGAAAGAACACCCCTTTCATAATGAATTGCCTTCAACTACCATGAGCCAAGCTTACAGGTTTTTTTGTTTTGTTTTTGTTTTTTAAATGTAGGAGCATAGAAAATTAAATCTCTGTTGGATTTTTTTAAGCAATTATTTTAAGCACTGTGAATAAACAAGGAGTGCCTGACAAACACCTGTTATTTTTCCCATCATGAGTTTGGCTGCTGCTGAACAGTCAGAAATGCTGCTCTTTATAGGATCAAGTGTGTTTATCTGGTGGAGAAGAATAGAGTTTGTTTTCACCGTGGAATAATGCTCTGAGTGCTGTATAAAGTGCAGCACTGACTTTTATTAAATGGGAGGCATGTGTTCCCTGGCTTCCTCCTGGTTGCTGACAGATTGGCGAGGTTCTGTTGCTTCCACCCCAGAACAGGCACCTCAGACCTGGGCAGGTGGAATTGGGGCCATTTCACTACCCACTTCTCAAAACTTCTGATTTTGCTGGTAATATGGAGCTGAGTTGCATACAATAATTGGTTCAGATCTGGCTCTCTGCCCTCTTCTGAAGAAATCAAGGGGTGCCAAGTCTGGGCTTCTGAACTCCAGCAGGAGTAAGGTCTATCTTAAAGTCCGTACTTCCAACAAGCACTGAAAAGGGGAGGCTTGGAAACAGTCCCGGGACGTTTCGATGATCATCTGCTGCCTCCTTACACTTTTTCCCCTTCTCCCTGCCTGGATGCTGCAGGCTGGCAGTACCATGGGACAGAGTGAAGGTGATGCTTATACAGTAGCATCCAGTACACAGGCAAAACAGTGTAGGGGCCTGGGGTGGAGGGATGACAGAAACAGCTGGCTGAGCTGACCTGATTGGTCTGATGCTCCCTTATTTTCCAGGCTTAACCTTTGCTGAAGGTTGTCACCTCCTCTTGCCCATCTTCCCTTTGGGTGGGGGGGGTGCTTCAGAGCAGCTGAGTGGTAGCCGCATGTGCAGGGCACAGCCTCAGGGAAGGCAAAGAAGAGATCAGAGGTGGCTGGACTCCATGGCAGATGAGACAAGACTGACGACAGTGGATCTGCAGCATGCACTTGGTATTGTAGGTCAGGCTTGAGGTGACCTTACCAGTGACGGTTCCACAGAGGCAGTCGAGATCCTCTGTCCTCCTTCCCTCAGGTAACAACCAACCACCATAGTTATTTTTCAAGTGCATGTCTCAAGACAGCAAGGCTCTCTAACAAGCTAAGACAAGCAACACATTATCCCCTACCAGGGACACTTGCAAAGCTTGATTGTAGCCAGCTAGCCAGTGCTCTGACTCCTGGGTTTTGCTGGTTGTTGGTACAGGAAGAGGTGTTTTTTTTCTAAAGTTTCTTGCTTCTCAAGAGTTTCCATTTTAAACTCAGTTAAAGCCCATACATTTTAAACTCAGTTAAAGCCCAGAAAGAGAGTACAGGAGAGAGATATAGGGGTGCTGGGATTAACCTTTGCCAGCTGTTAGCTCGTGGCAGAAAGGATGTTTGTAATGGTTAAGGCATAAGACAGGTAGCAGAGACCAGGCTTCCATCCTGGGTGTTGTTACCAGTAAACTGTGTGTGAACAAATCCCTCAGGCCAAAATTTTCATTGCCCTGCCCTTCTGAAAATCAGGCCACGAGTTGCGTAAATATGGGTGTAGGTACCTAGCAGTAGGCAGCCAGGTTGGAACATTTTGGCTTTAATCCCTGTGCCTGAGTTACCTCATTTATAAAATGGGGATAATTCCCTGCTACCTCGAGGGATGCTCTGAAGCACAACTCTATTGATGCTGGTAAAGCATGTCCCAGCTAGCTGGATAGCTATTATTCTACATTTGACAGAAATTGGATACGGCAGAGCTGAGCAAGTGCTCTTGGTGTGGTCCTCTCTTGCCACTGGACAGCCTTTGAGTCACAATTCCCCCTGCTGCAGTGAGACAGAGCAGACTAGGTACACTTTTGGCATTGCCACAGCTCCATGTTGCAGATTTAAAAAACCCAACTGTCCTGATAACTCCATGCCTACCTGTCACTGCTCCAAGGTACTCTGCCTGTCAATAGGACACACATCTTTTCCCCTGGGAAGGGAGATAAGGGTTGCCAGGTCACTGTATATGGTGACTTAGGAAGCTCCTCCTGTTAGAAACAAATTGTGTTTATATCTTCTCAAGTTTATGCAGCTTGCTTTCTTGTAGCATGAAGATGTATGTGTAGATGTAGCATCTCCGCTGTGGGTCCAGCTGCAGGTAGCAGCCAATTAAAAGAGCAAAGTGATTCAGAGTAACTCTGGATTTGGACACTCTTCTTTTGGGATAAGAGAGTCTCTCCCTCTACTTACCATGAGCTGTTGATAACAAGAAACATTCCCATCAGTTTCCCATATAGACAAATCCTTAATTCATCCCATGATTTTCACATTTTTTCCAGTCAGTAGCAAGGCACTGTTTCCAATAGAACTGTGCTCCATCTTCCCAGCATTTTCCCCAGCACCCTGTCTCAGATGCTTCTAGGAGAAACAGAAGATGACTGCACCATTTTATGCTGATATATGTTTTTATATTTTAAAAACTTTGATGCAACAAAATTCTTATTTGCCCAATACAGAACAAATACCTCAAAATCTTGCAGTACAAATACCTTGCAAAATCTTTAGAGTCATTTCCCAATTTAAATTATAACATGCAAAAAATAAGACTAATTGAAAAGGAACTGGCTGCTTGGTTTTCATCTTCTGTCTTCTTGGAAATGAAAGAGTAGAGGAAATCTTGAGAGAAGCATGTCATCCTAGGATTCCCTCTTTGGCCTCATCCTAGGGATGAGGTTACTGAAGTTTGGGTGCCTATCTTCAATTACAGCTGATCTATCTTCTGATTTCACCCTCACCATAATGACAAATGAACCTCTGTGCCCACCTTTGCACCCAACTGGTTTCATATCAGTTAGTTTCACTGCCCACACACTGGTTAGATAAAAGAGGAGTCTTCAGCTCTTTTGCAATCCTCTTACCTCCTCAGAAACCTTCTGCAATCTGCATTGTCTTGAACAAAGGGCGAGCTAAAAGATGAGTGGGATACTTCATTATAACCTCTGGCTGTGCAATGAGTCACACCTGTGATTTTGAAATGCAAAATAATAAATTAAGAGGGCAGTAGTGAGATTGATCTGACAACCTGATAATAAAAATACTGGGCAACTTGTCAACTTCAGCTGAGTAACCAAAGAACGACACTTTCTGCCAAGCACAGGCAAATGAAAGACTCCCTTTGCCGCACTGTTGTCATGTTGTGGCCAACAGCAATGTCTAGTGGTTCAATAAAATGTAAACACCGACTACATTTTCTAGAGCCAATTTCTCTTTTTGTCATCATGCAGAAGGAAGGTTGGCATCTAGGAGTCTGAAGTAAGGAATGAGAGTTGGGACTCTTGCCTTTGTCTTATATTTATGCCAACAGAAAAATCTCTATGACTCAGTTTACCTAAATGTAAACAACTTTATAAATGGGGTTTAGAAAAGTATAATTACTGTTAGCCTGACTCTCGGAGGGAGAGCACTGATGAATATTCTTTAAATTTATTTATTTATCATCATAGGCCGTCATTACACTACAGCTGTCAAAATGTCAAACTCTTCTCTTAATTCATTTTCTCAGTGGTACAAGACTGGTGGTGTGGGGCAGGCTCACTATGCTGAGCCAACTCTGTGCACACAACACCACAAAGCCATAATGTGACGCATTGCCAACAACCTGGGACACAACTCCACAAATTATCTTTGCAGAGGACAGAACAGTAAAATCCCATCCTCCCACCATCACCTGGGTAAAATAGCAGTTTAATGCCCTTTACGTGGTGATGACTTTTTCATAAAAGAAAAAAAAACCAGAGTCAGAATTTGAGTAGGAAACAATGCCCTTCTCCATGGAAAGAACAAAATAAGGAAAAGGAAAAGACTTGTCACCAACATGTCTTCTCCTTTGGATGATTATATGAATAGGTGTTTGCTACCAGGAAATCCAGGCTCCTCTGTTGTTCTGGGCAAAGAGCTTGCTCTCTCTGTCTGTGAGGGGGAGGAATGCTCTCGGTGTTTCTTTGGAGAAAGGTGGGGCTGCAGCTGTGTAACTGAGATGTTCACGTGGAGGTTTGGCAAGACCCAAAGTTGCCATCAGGACAAAAACATCCCAAAACAAAACAGAGAACTTCTCAATGGAGTAAAATCCCTACTGAAAACATGTACAGAAAGCTACTATCAGTAGAAAGGTGGAAAAGTTCCTACTACAATTACAAGATTTCTGGTCTTTAGAGTAAAAGATAGAGTTAAAAAAAACCAAAACCAAACAAAACAACCTACATATTTTTTCAATATTCCTATCATTCCAATAAATATGATGCTGGGAAATGGACATTCCAGTATGAGGCAAAGCTGCTGTGTTGCTTGTAACTGGGTATTTTACTTCCTAGCTTAGGAAGCCCAGATGAGGAAGGGGTGGCAGGAGCCATGTTGGTGCAGTGCCATGATTCTACTGGGATGCCGTTTCCAGTACAAGTGTCCCTGGTACAGTAGGCATTGTGGATCTCTGAACCCTAACCCTAGCCCTACCCCTGACCTTACCGGTATTTTGGCACTCAGGAGGAGGCCATATCACCATACCTCGCCCTGATGAGGAACATGTGAAGGGATTCAGGTTGGTGCACTTCCATATTTCCCCTGGGAGACTGTTTACAGAACAAGTGTCTCTGGAGAGCTGGGCATTGTGCTTCTCTGAACCCTAACCCTAGTTGTATTTTGGGGCTGAGATGTAGGTCCTCACAAGCACGGGTTGCCCAGATGAGGAAGGTGTGGCAGGAGCCATGTTGGTGCAGTGCCGTGCTTTCCTTGAGATGTAGTTTGCAGTACAGGTGTCCCTGGAGCCATAGGCCTTGCGGATCTCTGACCCCTAACTGGATTTTGTCTCTGTGGCCAAGATCACCACCACCATGGCTGGCCCTGATGAGGAAATTGTGATGGCATAAATGTTGGTATCCTGTCTTATTTTCCCTGTGAGGCTGTTTGCAGTAAAGGTGTCTCTGGAGCGGTAGGTGTTGTGGGTCTCTGAACCCTAAGCCTAACCCTAAGTGTACTTGGATTCTGAGGCTGGAGGCAGAGGACCTTAACACCATGGGTGGCCCAGATGAGAAAAGTGAGATTGGAGCAATGCTGCTGCAGTGTTGTGCATGCCATAAGATATTGCCCTGTGCAATAAACTCATGCCATAAGATATTGCCCTGTGCAATAGCAAAGGTCTGGATTTTCTGGCTCAGGAGGTGTCTTCCTTGGAGTGCTTCAAAATCCCTAGCTGTCTCCTACAGATATCCTAAATAGTTTATATCCTCAAAGCAGCAGTTTTAAGATATATAAGGGATGAAAAATGAGGGGTGTGACTGTTCTGACAGACCAGCTTGTAAACAGGGTACACTGAAGACAAAAGGAGAGGAGGTGGCTGCTGGGTCTCCAGTTCTTGGCTGCCGGCTTTGCCCATTCTCAGCTACGTGATCAGGCAGTCTGTGCACCATCATTTTCTTTGTAGGAAACCGGCATTAAGACTCCTGCTCTTCAACAGAGCAGATGTGGGACCTTGGGAAAGTTGCGGATTGAGCTACACTGGAAAGAGCTTCCACCATTTGTCAATATCTTGGAGAGTCTGGAAGATTTCCCATCTCTACTGTGGCAAAAACAAGACTTCTCAACATTTTTGGAGGTCTTTTTTCACTTGTAATAAAGGACAAAATGCACACAATGAAAACAAATCACAGTGCCAGAACTGACTGAGGATCAGGGCAGTGTTCTGCCAGCTTTAATTCCCCATCTTGCCAGCTTCAACTCCAAGACCTGACCTGCAGTCTCCCAGTCACCCCAAGACTGACCATGCCACGATGGAGGACTATTTTGGCCAGACATTTCATGCAGATTCCAAGAAAACATTTCCTAGAGTGTCTTGATGAAATGGATATACTCCCACATGCACAACATGAAAGGAATCATGTCTGACAAATAAACATTTTCTAATGAGAAACATTTATCCAACATGTTCCTCTCCAGTGACTCTGGGGCTCTCTGCCTCAGTGCACCAGTTACAAAAAGAGACAACAGCCCTTCCCAGCCTCTGGGAGAATACACTCGGCTAATGAAATGATGGACTTGCTACCTCCATCAGTTACCCTAAGAGCTTCATAGCACGTAAGTATAGATTGAATTGAGAATTTTTATGGGCCTATTATAACCCGCATGTTTGACCTTGACCATCATCATCTCTGCCCATGCTCCATCTGCTTCATTCCTCTATGGGACACAGGTGATGCAGGACACCCCAGCAGCCCTGGGTTTAGCTATCCCCACATATATATTTCCTCATACCATTGAGGTTTTGGATCACTGAGGAGCCAGCCCAGCCCTGCTGCCAGTGAGGTGACAGATCCCTGGCACTGGAGCTGCTCATGAGCTGCTTGCGGCTGGAGAGGAATGTCTGCGGAGAGCTAAACCAGATTGCTCGTAGATCTCTTCCAAATCGTTTGCCTATAATCTAGGCAACAACTTGAGAGTAAATGTGCATGGGGAGCAGCCCTTTCCCCCCACTTCAGCATAAAAAGCTGAAAACATTGAGCTTGTGCACAGATATTACAAGACGGCTACACTGGAGAAACCTTAGGATCTCACTGGTGCCTTGACAAGTGCATAAGGTGTCAGAGCCACCTATGCATATACTTTCCCCTCTTGCAGGACAAGTCTACTACAATTACTCACTTGATGCTATGGACCCACCACAGCCACCACAGCTGCAGGAGGGTGGTAACAGCTCAAGCAAGGGCTCGTACTCTGGACTGAGCTTGTGAATACAGAGCACTACCCTTACAAACACCTGTTCTGCACAAAGCTTTTAGAAATGGTCAAATGGCTTCAGACCTTCAGGACAGCTGACAGTTTGGTGTCACCCATATTTTTCAGGCCCACATCTTCCGCAGGGAAAAAAAAAAAAAGATTTCAGTTGGTATTTGAATTATCTGGCCTATGTTTCAGCCACACAGTTTCAGCATTTGCAGAATTTCTGGACACCCACCTCACGTGCTCAGCATCTCACCCTTCCTAAGCGTAGGCTGAAAAATGCCACTTTTCTCCACTATTAAATCAAAAGCTGGCTACACCCATGTGTCAGCTGTTTACCACTCTCTGTTCCCTCCCTTTGGGCAGCTGACCAGGGATAATGACATATATCCTTGTAGTATTTGTTTTATTTAGCATTACAGAGCAGGAGGGTTTGATGACATGCAATCTAAGAATATAACCATTCCTATCCTATCTTACTACAATCAGAGAGAACAGCTTGTGTCTTCACTTGGGGGAGCAGAGCAGATCCAGCCAGCTTAACCCTTTGAATGTTCCAAACTTCACCCAGGCTCTCCCCTGTTCTGCCTTCCAGCACCTTCTGATTAAGACTTTTCACTCATGCTTTATGTTCAGATAGGAACAAGAAGCTACTTGGTCTTGCTTTAGCCACATCAGTGCTGCTCTGGAGATACCTGGATGAGGTGGCCACTCTGCACAGGTGGTAGCAAGGTGCTGATGGAGAAGCTGAGCATCACCAAGGAGTGTTTGAAAGCAGTGGCACTTCTTCATAGCCACCATAGCCTTGCACCAGCTGACACTGTTGGTGTTGAACACCAACTGCAAGCTGTGTGCAAGGATCTGGGACTGGTACACACCCTGCATCAAGCCTCACCCCGTGATGAGACAGGTAGGCAAATGAAAAAAATAGGGCCCTGGCCCCTTCCTGTGATTAGATCATTATAATGGGTAAATATTTTTCTAGATAGAGAGCCAAGATAAAGGACTCCTGATGTCTGAGATGGAGTTAGAACAAGACTCAGAAGGACTATCCCTAACTTGTAGACCTTTGTAATATGCTTTTACTAAATGAATGCCTTTTTCCCCAGAATACCTCAGAAAATAAACGGGAACTTGTTAATAGCTAAAGATGAAGATGTGGGTCTCACAGAATAAACTTTTCATTGAATAGCAAGGACAGCATACGAACTGCACCTTGGTTTTAGTCTACAGTGAAATTGTTCACCAGTAAATATACAGAATGGATTTAGTAACAGGTACAAAGGGTTAATTCCCAGAGGATATTACAGCTCTACACCATTCAGTCTAAATATTTATTGAGGAGTAGAGAAAAGTGCCTGAGTGGTAGAGGCAGAGTCCCAGAGATTGGCTTATTGAAGTCTCTTTAATAACAGCTCGTTACTGCACAGGGAAATGATTGTGATTCTTTTTTTATTTTTTAATGAAAATCAGTGTTCTTGTGCTGTAGCAAACAGCGATTAATCATTCCCTATTCCTTTTATCTGCATTATTCATGATTTTCCGACCTCTGCTCTATCCTCTCCCTTGGTGTTCCAATCTCACCCTGAGCTTTCTCAGGGATTGGGGGCTTTTTCATCAGAGGAGCTGGTTTATAAGCCTCCTTAGTGGAAGGTTGTCTTTGAGGAACAGGTCTGACTTAAATCTCACTTAATATCCAAGAATGTTCTCTGGTATTTGACCTCTTCATTGCTGAAACAGTATTTTTCAGACACAATAACCTTGGTGTTTCAGAGCTGTAACCAGCACCTGTGGAGTTTTCAAACAAACAGGCTCAGGGTTCCTTGACGCTGTCTTTGTTACTGCTCCCACATTTGATTACTTTGTAATTACACTTGTAAAATGTGCCATGGGGTTACACATGGGGGGAAAAATGGCTTAAGAAAATCACGTTTCAGAATAGGAGGGGATTTATGGGACCTGCAAGACAAAGAAAAACCCACCTTTCTTTCTTTCTTCATTGTTTTCTTTGGAAAGCAGCCACCGAAGTTTCCTTGTCAGTAATACAGGGATTTGTAAATAGAACAAAGAGCTTCCTCGCGCCCAGGCGCAGTGTGTAAGCCCAGCACAGCCACGGCGCGTCTTTGCAGGCCGTTCCCTTGAACTTTTGCATCTTGCTTCTCCTGAGAACAGTCCTGCATGCCAGCTCGAACAGATGTGGTTTCCTTTAGGAAAGGTTTTCTCCTAGGGTCATTCTGACTTCCCTTGCAGAGCTTTCCAGCCTCATGTGCTCTTTGCTCAAGGGATTACTGCAGTGGCCACTAACTCCGTGTGCTACTGTTAAGCTCCTCCTCACCTGCTGGCTGAGCTGAATGAATGCTGAAATCTCTGTTCCACAGAAAAATCTGACATTTCATATTTTCCTGAATCAAACCGGAAAGTTGTGATTTCCTTTGAACGCAAGTTCTGAGAAACGTCACTTCAGAAAGAGCAAAATGGCCTCGCTGCAGCCTTTTGTTTGGGTGTTACCCACAGGTTTTTATACGAGAGTTAAGTGAGCTTAAAATGCATCGCGTTCCAAGTGATCTCAAATGCACCCTGGCAGCACCCGCTGTTCCTGAAGACACCCAGGGATCCACAGAGTCTGCCGAGGGTGCTCTGCCAGAGATGTAAGGAAACACGGCTGGAGATGTGACACTGAGCCAGATGCAGTTCTATCTCACCCCATGTACTTGTTCTGGTATTGTCGCTGCTTCAGTTCCATCAGTGCACTTATGTACTTTGAGTTTATAAGGATCTAAATTCTTATTTTCCAGCCTCACTGAAAGATTTTACTACATCTCACTGAGGATGTAACTCAAAGACAATAGGTTATACAAGCCCAGCATGATATTTCCAACATATCGAGTGTGTATGAACTAACACTAACTTAAAAGATTGCAGCTTTAAGAAGTTTTACCTAAATCATGGCACAAGGCTGTGCAGACCCTTTTATTTAAGTATCGATAAGAGCTGTTCTTTTAGTTCTGGTTGGCTAGTAAAGTTTTTAAATGAACAAGAATAAGACATTCTACAGCTGATAAAGAACATCAAATGCAGAAGTTCACACTGGTTGAACTAAGCTGAGATAAGCTTATGTGTAGGCAGCTCTGAAGCAGCAACAATATAGCAGGAAAAATGGCCCTACCCTGTGAACAAATGAGAAAAACAAATCACAGAAAACAATGGAGGAAAAGCTGCTGCTACCTGGGCTTCATGGAAAAAAAGAGGAAAAAAAAGAAAAAAAGAAAAAAAAGGAAAAAAAGAGAGGGGTAAAGAAATAGAAATGTACTTCAAACCCAAATACTTCATCAGACTCAAAATCTGTGTAACTCCCCCATTTCAACCGTTTGCAGGTCTAATAGACACAAAGCTGTTCCTTCACCCGAAAACCAAACACAAAAGACACGGAAACCCATCATGCCAATTCTGTGGCTGTTTTCCGGAGCAGAATCTCTTTAAATGTCAATGTTCCCTTTGTTCTGTGCACCCTTTATAACGAGTCTATCATCTGTTTGGTAAAAGATCCAATGAAATATGTAATAAGGTTATCTCACCATCTCTTTCTATTGTAAAGCCATATTCCACTCATTAATTATTGTCTTCCATTTCCTGTGTCAGGTTTAAATTAGAAAATAGGGACTTGAGACCTATAAGCTTAACAACTTACCATATATCAGCTGAGCTGTGGTAACTCTCCATGTGCTCCCTCTTAGCCCATAATAAACAAAACCAGGGTGACTGGGGTGCACAAGCTTGCAGTCTATTCAATTTAGTTTAACCTCCTTTTATTGTCAGCTAAACTGACAGTGATAGTTACCATGGCTCAGCTGATGTTCAGTCCTTATGTTGTAAGACTTCGCCCTAAAATCTTGGGAGAAGAGCTCTACCATTATAACTACCTGGAAAGAAACAATGATTTATGTGCTGTCAAAATACACTGAAAAAGAAAAAGAAAAAAAAGGCCACACAATTATGTGATTATTGGCCAATGCCCCTTGGTTTGCAGTTTTTCAAGCATGAACTGCTCAAACTTTGGATCAAGAAGTGAAGCAATCTGCTTCTGAAGTGCAAACAGGGAAAAGTTAGATGAGTCTTCTAGCAATTTCAGGCAAATATATCACAGAAGCAGCATGCTTAGCCTTTTTACTGTGCATCTGTCTGAGGTTTCCAGTAAGATTTCCCTGATATATAGGAAGAGTCAAAACTCTAATCTGTTTTAACTCTTTTTTATTGTCTCTGCAACACTAACTTTGAAAAATGGCCTTGTCCCCAAAGAACTGCACACAGTCCATGTAGGGAAGCTGTTATAATAAATGCATTACATAAAAATATTGCAGAGGAACTCAGCTCTGAGGGTTTGGGAGCTACAACATACAGATATAAAACAGAACAGCTAAAGTATGAGTGGAGGTCATACGCCAGGGGATAAGAAGGGAAGTCCTGTGTCTGGCAGTTGTTGTAGATGATCTCCTAAAACAATTCCTGCTTCTCTTTCTCAGGGCTGCAGCGTTTTAATAAATGACCCTTCTCATGTTAATATCCTTCTGCCTTCCTTCTCACTGACCTCAATACACACCAAGCTGATTCATGGAGCTTCTTTCTCTGTATTTGAGTGCTTTCTGGAGACCTTATTTGTGTCGTTCTGCCTGTGAGATATCTAACTGATTTATAGAGACCAAGACACAGTCGAACGCTGTGTTGGCCGCCCTACCTGTATACTGTATTTCCTACACACTGTGTTCCTATCTCTGCCCATGCCATGGTCTGATTTTAGGTAGTCTGTATGTTGTTCAAAGAATAGAGCATACTTTCTCCTACTCAGAAAAGCTTCTGAGATCCTCAGGAGTAAGAATGAGCTTTTTCACCTGTCTTCCTTCCAGAGCAGTGATATCTGCCTAGACACTGACTGTGGAAATTCAGACAAGGAATAATGTGCAAATGAGAATATGATTCAACAGTGAGAAAAAACAGGCAAATACCAGGTGCCTCAAAAGGTTACATCACAAACAAGACGGCAAAAAGATCTAAGAACACAGGAGATGGTGGAGGAGCACAACTTGGTGTTCATCTGTTTATTCCAGCAGGATATGCAGATTCCACCCCCATGACATCACTGCATCATCTTGCCTCATCAGTGCCTCATGACAAAACCCCTCTTTCTAGTGCTGAGTCAGCATCATTGTGCGGTCTCCTATTGGCCATGCAAGAATGGTGGAAAGCTGTGACTGACCTCACAAGAGGTACCCAAATGGATTAAAAAATTCTTGGTCATCTCATGAACACTCCTCCCAGGAAATAATGTGGGCTCAGAAAACGTCTCTGTGAAGTGACATAGCACTGTGTTATGGAGATGCTTCCACAGCAGATGGAAAAATAAGTAATATTATGGGTTGAAATGAAAGACCAAGGAACATCTGCATTTAGCCTCTGGAGCTCCAAAAGAAGTCACAAAGTACATTTTCCCTGTAACCAACAGGATTCTGCCTATTCCAGAGGCCTGGAACTGAAAGAAGACTTCTTAAAGTACCACACTCAGCTCCCCCAAGCAGATAAAAGCTGTTTCCTATTTTGGCAAAAAAACAAATGGAAAGAATCTAAAATATTCATACAAGGGTCAACTTACAGAAGGCAATGTAAAGAGCAGCTTTATGTTCGAAGAAATCCAGCCACACCAAGATTAAAATACTGGGCCACTATCCCTGAGTCTGATCTTAAACAGTCCCTGAGGCTTGAAACACAACCCTAAAAATGTACCGTGCTGCACCTACGTGTGCAATTCTGTACAACAGCACCAGAAGGAAGAGTTCTTCCTGGAAGCACCAGGTCCAGGGGCCAGGAGGCTCTTGTCATATTTGCACGTACTTGTCCCTTTTGTTGGGGGATTTAGGTCACAGGAGCGTAGGAAAGGCAGCTCTGAATCACCTGGCTCTTGCACGTGTTGCCTACACATTGTGCAAAAGTTTCTGAACTCAGCCTCCTTTCAAGACACACCCTTTGTTTGTTACTTTCTCTTAGGGCTTTTTCGCAATCCCAACCACTGCCAACATAAACAAGGTTGCAACACCTTCCTCCAATCTGTCTTGCTCTGCTGTGCTCTAAATGTCAACTGGCAAGATAGTGCTGTTCACTTGCTTAATTGGGCAAAATACCTGCCACTGCAACCCTGTGTCTTGACTCCCTTCCAGAGAAAGTTCCTTAGGAATGGTAAGTGACAGAACTTGCAAGTTGGTCTTAGTCATGTTGATACCAGATCCCAAGAGTCTTGTGGAGGTAGGACATGTGGTTGGCTTTGCTGAGCTGCCATCAAGCATCTGTAAGGCAGCAGGGAAGGTTAGGAAGAGTAGTTATCAGGGATCACAATGGCTTGCAGTTGTTGCTGCAGTTGTGGTGCTTTCTACTGCTACGTGCACCCTCTGCAGCGTGTACCCCGTGCTCCAAGTGCAGGGAAAAGAAGATGCTGCCATTTGAATGGCTATTATCAGCTTCTCTGAAACAAATTATGGGACCTGTTCCTAATAATGGGGCTAACTAGAGTAGATCCCTTCCTCACTAAAGGGCCACTGCAACAAACACTGTGAGCACTGTGCAATCAGGTAGGAGACATGGTCACCCTGAAGACCGTCTGAACTCCCAAGTCTTGTCAACACCAGAAAGTAGACATACAATCCACTAAACAAAAGTATCTAGCAAGCCCAGGAAGATGGAGGGTTGCAATGTGCCTATGCTCAGACACTCCACACAGCCATTACAGCTGAGAGATTAGTACGGCTGCCCCAGGACTTCCCACGTATGGTGTGTAATGTATGTTTGCATCTGTCCATGTTTTTGGCATGGCCTCCTCCTTGCTCAGATGGAGCTGTTCTGCGCGTGGGATGGGACAACATCCTGTTATGCTCTTACCCGATGGGCGCACTCACCCTGCTGGGCTGTCATTAGCCACCTGAGCCTCTGCCCAGCCTGGCATGCCAGAAGCCAGGCTGTGGGCGGTGCTGCTCACCGGCTGGAGGCGGTTGCTTTTATCAGCAGCCTCGATCATGGGGATTTTCTCTTATTTCATTCTCTAGCTTCCTTCAGCCTTGGATTTGCATAAGATCCTTGGTTAGGACTAATCTGATCCCAGGGTGAGAACATTGCATCAGGCTGAGCAAATCCTCCATCCCAAACTGGCTCTTGACAGGGTGTGTTGGCACTGAAAACAGAACCATGCAGGGACAAATGGTGGCTTGAGTTTTCTTTAGAAATAGGAGGTGCCTTGCTTTGTATCTGTGTGATGTTGCGGCAGCAACTCCCAGTCAGGTCTCTATTTGTTTACAACCCTTGTTGCCACAGTGGCCAGGTGCTTTCCATGTTCACTCCTGGTTTCTGAAATGAGAAGCATGTCCAGCCTCCAGGGCTTGCCAACAGCTATTGACTAATAACAGAACATTGTCCTTGGTGACAGAAGGTAGCATCTTGCTTTATCTATTGCATTCCCTGGCAGGCAGCAGCAGTGGGGAAACAGAGATGTCTCACTGCATAGGTAAGAGTATGAGTTCAAGTCTCTCTCTGGTCATGCTGATGGATGCCCCTGGTTGTAAATAACTGTGTGGTCATTCAGTTTGAGGAGTTAAAGATAACAGGTGGCAACATTAGCCATGACAACTTCTGAGGGGTTGTTCACTATGGGCGTGTGTCTGATAGGCTTTTCTAGGTTCCACTGGACTAAATCCATGTGCATGATTGGGGAAGTGTGTGTGATCATCCAGGTAGAGTTCAGAACTCCCCTTAAGGTTTTCACTCTGCAAAATGACAGAGCAGAATCAAGGCTTAGCAGTGCCAGATATCTGATATAGCAACCACCATCTACCCTGTTCACCTTTTCATCACCACTATATGGTCAAGAAGATGGCCCGAGCTCTTTTTTTGCTGACTGCCAGATTCACTTGCTTCAAGAACAATTTGGCATCCTGACCTGAAGCTGTTTTTATAAAATATAGACACAGGCATGTACTATTGCGGGATGTAATGCAAACATGAAGTTGTGAGTGACACTGGGGTACAGCCTGTCTCACGATTCCAAATCCCTCAAGACATCGCTGATCTGCTGTAAGACATCAATTATCTGCCTGCAATGTAAAAAGATAGACTTCCTGCTAAAAATGGCATGCTCCACTTGCCGACTAGATGCAATCTAGATCTGTCTCTGTCATTGCATTATCCAGTGCCCGGCATGCCAGATACTAACAAACTCTGAAACTGTAGACAGAAAAACGACCAGTGGAATAGTGCTGATTGGGTCAGAGGTGCTTGTATATGCAAGGAGATCACCCATCCACTCCCATGAACTCCAAGCTCACAGATGGTCCAAATGGGTACATCCTTGGCAATTGCCAATCACTGCTGTCCCATCGGCTGGAAATGTCATTATTTCAGACATTATAGTACACACAGGCTCAGGCAAGATGTCACATCACGAAACTGAATGTGCAATTGTAGTGATGGGCAAAAACTCCACTGCTTTGTTTTGTATCAGCAATGCTCAAAAGCTTGCTTAGGGCTTCTTCATATTTTAATTTTGGTTTCTTTTATTTTCTTCTTCTTTTTTTTTTTTTTCATGTGAATGATTTCTCTTATTTTTCAGCAGGCGGAATCTAATTTTCTCTTCTCCTCCCTTCCTAATATTTCTGATCTCTCTAGCTGTCTCCGTACTACACCCATCTTCCCTGATTGAAGGAGCTACATGTGAAATTCACAGTTGGCATTTCTAGCTTGCAGAGATTATATTTATGTGGCTGTACACATTTGTACTTGCTGTAACTCTATTTACTTTAGAAGAGCCCACAAGATTGATGAGTGATGCAACATACTTAAAATATACATCTTGTAAATGTGTTAATGACTATATGGGCTATAGGTCCCTGTGGAAATAAGAAGAGGCATTCTTTTAATAAACAATGGAGCGCATCCAGTTTTTCTTCCTACTTAAGTTATTTCCAGCACATTCACTAAAATGCTACCAGATTCAATAATATTTGTCTCTTTCTTGGCTTCTTACATACTTAGCTTTCTTCCTTGACAACAAGTCCAAGATTTTTTTGGAGCCAAAGCAGGAATGATGATGTGTTTTTGTTGTTGTTGTTCTTCTAACCAGCTGTCTCTGCTCATCTTGCTGTCACTAGGAGAAGACATCTGCTTAGTACATTCAATATTTTTGCTTTGATTCTCAACAGGGAGGTCAGAGCCTATGCAGAAATGTCCCCCAAAATATTTGTTACCACAAACATTTAAGACTGGGGTACTTCTTTGTTTATTCAATGTGGATTCCTTAAAGAATTTGACCAATTCCCTTCCTGTAAAACAAAGCACTTGTGCTTTCAGCGCTAAAATCTGGACACGAGACATTCACCATTAGCGAGACGTCATGCAAGATACCAGATGGTATAAAATATGAAGTCTAGTGACTTTTGCTTTAATTATATCACATCACTCTGATGAGTACTATAAACCTACTTTTTTTTCCCTCCACTAAGCTGAGACCCAGAGAGTGAGAATTCTTAATGAAATTGTCGACCTCTTTACCAATTCTATGTGTTAATTTCATCAAATTTGATTAGAAAAATTGAGTAGTGCTAGTTATGGTCTGCCTGTGGCTACAGAGCTCCAGGCAGTTCTTTCTTCTAGGCACTAGCAACCCTTCATCATCATTACCAAAGATCTATTCTAGCAAAACACTTCAATCCTTAAATCCACCCCTGTTCAACAGAACGCTTAAACCTAAGCTAAAATCTCTCTGGACTCAAATTGGATTTAAGTATGTCCTTAAAATTAAGTATGCTACACTGGCATGTTGCTCAACTGCACTTTTCAGTGTTGGGATTTAGCAGTTTTACAAAGCTTTACTATTTCTTCCAAGTATGGCACAGGCAGCTACAGCCCAGACGGGGGATGGAACAGAGCAGGGAGCAGAGCCTGCAGTGGGTGCAGGGAGGTTTATACTTTGCTGAGCTACTCAGAACTCACTGTGGCCAACAGTAAAATGATATAGAGTTAGATAAAGCTAATTGCCAGGTAAAACCGAGTGTCTGGCGAACCACGTGCAACTCAAAGGTGTGTACAGAGATGCAGAGGGGTTTGGTGATGGTCACTCTCTTTGATACACTCAAGGAAAGTTGTGGTGGGTTGTTGGAAATTGTATTTCTCGTCAGTGAAGATTCTCTCAGGGTTCTGGCCTGGATCCGATCACTGTCAGTGATCTGTGATTTACTAATGCCTGCCCAGTACGTGCCTTGCATTCCTGTCTGGATGCAAACATACCTGCAAAATGGGGAATGACAACGCCTGGCCCATTGCTGTTCCTAGATTCCTTTCACCAGGCAGCACGCACGCGTGTATCTCTAAATCAGGAACATGCACCCTGGTTGGAAATGAATTCAGACTTGCAGGTTGAGTCTTTTCTCTCCTGTCTGCCTAGGATGTGTGCTGGTGTTTCCTCATTCCTTCCCCAGTGCCACAGGAATGGTATTGCTGTTAGCTCAGATTTTGCAATGTGCTTTCAAGAATACCCTCTGGAGACCAAGGGGTCAAGTGTGCCACTGCAGCGTGTGTCTTGAAGGAAACGTGTCCTCATGACAAGGTGGGTGAAAAGTGCTGCGGTTTGGGGCAGAGGAGTCCCCAGTTGATCTTAGGCTAATTGCATCTGATCTTTGTCTGAAAATTAGGTGGCAACTCTCCCAAGTACACGTGCTTTGTTTGTTTTCCAGCCTCTCTGGCTTTTACCCATGGAAGGATTAGTTCACCAGGTGGGTGACTTTCCTGTTGTTCTGGAATTGTTGCTCGTGAGGGAATACGTCAGATCCCCACAACTTCATCTGATTTAGAGTTAAATTGCAGCAAACATGACTTGGATTAGAGATAAGGAAAGTTTTTCTAACTATGGAGCTCTGGAATGGATCCTCTAGATATCTTTAAAAGCAGGGTAGGTGAACTCCTGTCAGGCACGGTTTAGGCAATACTGCTCCTGCTTTATGGCCCGAGGGATGAATTCCCATGGCTTCCCCAGGGCTCTTCACTTCCTTTATATTTTTTACAATCTCACTTCTGAAATCTCACCAAAAAGCAGAGACCCAAACCCTGAAAAGCAGATACGAGGTGGTGAACCAACTGGTTTTAAGTTGTACAACACAGGGAAAGTAGGAGCAGAGGCAAGGTTTCCAGGCTTCTCGTCATCTACCTTAACCACTAAAAATCTTCGTTTCCTCGAATGAATGTTGGCCCAGGCTGACTCTTGTGTTCCTGCCTCCTGAGCGGCCTATGCAATGTCAGGCATTTCAGTCTTTTGCTGTTTAATTCATTTTGCTGCTATGGTGCAGGGTGTGGTAGATATTACTGAAGGAATGATTGCACGTTGCCAGTATTTTTGATTCTTTCCAGGCAAAGAGCAGATTTTCACAGCCAGGCTCAACACCTTGCATTTTCTACTTTCATTTCCAAAGTGAATGATATTGGTAGTGATAAGAAACTGAAAAAAATAAAAAATTCACGCTGTGCTTGACAAGGCAGTGACCATTCTGGGCAGCACGGTGCAAGGGTAATGGGCTGCGAATCAAACTCCTGCTGCTGTGCTGCAGAGGATTAGACACAGTTCATCTACCTGAAAAATGGAGGTAGTAGTAGTAACTATCTCACATTCAGGAGGCTCACAGCTTAAAACTTCTGGGATCATTCAAAGGAGGCTGCTACGGATGTGCAAAGTATTCTCTTCTGTTAAGACGACTGGAAAATTGCATAAGCTTGATGGATAAATAAGCAATAATTGTTGGATACAAGACAAGGAAAATATTTGACCACTGGTTTTCTCTGAAATACTAAATAGAGAACACTTGTCTCTCATCTTGAGCCAGTTTTTTTTTTTTTAGATGCTTCCCCTAGATACCAGCTGACACTACACAAGGGTTGTTGCAGATTTACAAAAATGATTGAGAAGAGAAGAAAAAAAAAACAGGCAACAACCCGCCCAGTAAATCTGCTTCTGTGGAGCATTACAAATCAGGACTTCATCGAAAGCCCCACCACACTGAGGTTGACAGCCATCAGTGCCAGGAAGTCCCTCATGATGACTGCCTGACCCCTGTGGCAGAAAATACCATCATGAGTTTTCCTTGGAGCATGATGAAGGAGCGTGACCTCGCAGGCTGGTGGTTCAGGCACTCAGCTGGAAGGAGACACTTGAACCATAGGTTCTCCAGGGAGGGGACTGAACCCAGATTTACAGGTCCTTAGGCAAAGGCTTTGGCTGCTCAGCTTATGTTGGTGCTACAGTCTCATCCACTGGTGCTTTAGAAAGCAGCCATGCCTATGTCTTTCACAACAGGCCATGCTCACAGAGTGCTGTCGGCACTCTAGGTACACCTACAGCATGGGGCCCTGGTGACTCATGCGCTATTCTGCTTTGGTTTTGGATCCCAGCAGGGTTTAAACACAGGGTAGGTGGCTAGGACAAGGCTAGGGTATTTCTAGTCATAGTCATAGTGCTTAGAAAACGTCTGTGGCTGTGACTGACAGGCTCACGCAGACTTAGCTGAAGTGCTTCTAAGATAGTATCTGGCCCCAGCAGCACTCTCCATCCCTTGGGAGGAATTTAGCACCCCTGGTACGGGGGGCTAGTGCAGGACACCAAATCAACCACAGCTGGGGAATTTGCACTGGGGGCTGAATTTGGGATATGTTATGCATCCCCTGTTGTGGGGCCTGCCGGGGATGGGGTGCTGCTCAGGGTGGGGTGGTACCTCCTGGGATCTCTGATCTGCCAGAGTGCTCAGGTCAATCTGGGAGCATGCTTGCTTGTTTTAAACACTGGCAGCCAGGGAAGGAGGAGGGAGGCTGGATCACAACTCTGCTCTCCAGCTTCTGAAGTCTTTTAGGCACCTAATGTTCTTTCTTGGGTCCTTACATGCAAACTTTCCCTCCCGGGGCTGTTAAGTGGTGACTGTGGACATTAAAGCTGGTAATGGGACAAGACTGTAAACATCTCCTGAAAGTGCACAGCAGAGCCCTTCAATGTTAAATACATTTAAAGTGCTTAAAAACTCATCCAGACATCTCTTTCCAAATGAGTAAGGCTTGGCAACTCTCCACAGCTTGGACTCAATGTAACCCTTCTGTCTTCCCCTTCTCTTCAGGGCACATGCAGCCACCCAACGGCTACTTAAAGGGTAACATTCCATTATAAAAATAATCACACGCAAAACCCGGATCATTTTAGTTGCAGCCCTTATAAATAGCCACAAAACAACCAAACAGAAAGTGACCAGAAAACCCAGTTTCCCGTCCCCCTCTCCTTAGCATGTTGGACAGGTTTTGTTTTGAATCTCCCAGCATCTTTTACTTCCCCCCACCTTTTCATGCGCCCCGGTTGGGGAAGAACAGAGAAAAAGTTGGTTGGAAAAGCACAGAAAAACAATATTAAAAAAATCACAGGGAGCCCTGGACAAAACTCCTCCGTGAGAAGTGAAATCCTGCAAGCCACGGTGCGCATCCTGGGCCTGGCACCCCGGGCTAAGGTGATGCTGGCCGGGCCGGGGCTGCCTCCAGCCCATCGCCCCCACCCCCGAGGTACCGGCGGCTGCCGCCCCCCGCGCGGCGCAGTCCCCTCCGGCCCCGCGGCCGCTCCGGCCCTTCCATGGACAAATCTGCTGCGGGGAAAGGCAGGAATTTGGGCCCTTGACGCCAGCCGCGGGCAGCGCGCGGAGCCCGAGGCAGCGGCCGCCGCCTTCGCTTTTTGTTTCGGGGGCGTCTCCCCCCCTCCCTTCCTCCGCCCGAGGGGAGGTGAGGGCCGAGGGGGGCGCGGAGGGAGGGATGCGGGAGCGCCGCGGCCGGGGGGATGCGGAGGAG